>JAAMPD010001103.1:0-29763 GCA_025266255.1 Trissolcus basalis | reverse complement strand
ATACGATATCTGTGGTATCGATAATTCCATGTTGATATTGAAAATTTATATTCATTTAAAAAATTTTTTAAATTTAATAAAATTAGAACATTTTAATCAAGTGAGAAATCTGAGAAAGGGTACAACTTTTGAATTCAATAATATGTTATATATAGTAAAAAAACTACCAATTCATTTGAATACAGTCTCCTTTTCGATTAGCGTAATTGAGTTGATTTCAACAACAACTAACTTTTTATTGACAATAAAACTTGGTAATTGTTTGGTCAACGAAGTAGTGTCCGATTTTGTTACCTTATACATTGTGCAACAGCTGTGTACAAGTGTATATTTTTTAGGCAGATCCATCAGCATTGTTTGTTTTTCATGTTTATTTACATCACAAAAGTTCCACGGAATGCGTGTCGAGAAATTTAGTAAGTATAAAAATAATTATAAGATTTTATCGAATGTTTACGTAAATGTTCATGCAAGTTAATTTTTTTTAATTTTTAGAGAGCAGCTCTGAACGCCTGTATTCATTATATTTTCAAATTGATAATGATCCAGCGTACGACTGTTTACGGCTTAGACTTCAAGATGTATATAAAGTGTACAAGTAGAAATACAAAAATATTTTCTTTTTTAATCTTTAGATAAACTAAATCATATCATTTGCATTTTTTGAATCTCATTTTCTTTTTTTTTAGCTGATTCGAAAAAAGCGATTAAATTAGTCAACGACCTCATTCGATCCAACATATATCCTACGACCCAAATTGCGTGAAAGATCTGTTTCAGCGTGGATAGCCTTGATTTACATGTTCGTGAATTCATATTAATAAAAATATGTAATAATTTGAAATGATAATTTAAGACTTTTGTTTGACAATTAATATATCTAAGACTTGGATGCTACTGAATTGTACAGAGATGTTGGGGCTGATGTTTGAGAGGTTGCGTGCAGTGATGTGGTTGATCAGCATTGCAACAGTGAGATCAGATCTAATCTTTTTTTAATAATACAAAAATGAATTTTCATTCTTTAGAAAAGTGCCCATGAAGAAGAAAAAGACGAACAAATTTCTGTCATGAAATTTTTATATTAAAAAGGATACTAATGAGAAACACGAAAAACTTATTAAAGCATTTTCAAACGCATCACAAAAATGAATACAGCACCATTCAGAATGACTACGTTGATGACAAACCCAAAGAAAACGGAAATTATTGAAGCGAACAATTCCTCGACTACGTCAGAGGTTCACGTGTTTGTTACTTTTTTCAATTTTTTTGAATATTTTATTCAATTTTCAAGTGCCTCTTTTTTATAATTAGTGTTTGGAATTTTTTTCACATAAATCCGTTTACTTTTTCAGAAGACGGTCTGAAAAAAGGACTTATTTCTAATGCAGTTTTGTAGTTTGTCGTGAAAGAAAATCAGTCTCTAAGCACAACAGAGCACGAAGGCTTTAAGTACTTTATGAAAGTTTCGTGCCCTCTGTAAATTATTTGGGCGGAAGCCTTAGCTTGACATGTGATATTTGGACAGTAACGATAACAACGGTCACTTATTTAAGAGTTACAATCCACTATCTCAACAAACAAGGAGAACCTTCGTCCATCGTTTGAGGGACTCAAGAATTGGACGATCAACACACTGCGGAGTACCTCAAAACTCTGATCAAGAGAATATATGTTTCGTGAAACATTCTAAAATCAACGATTGCTGGAATTATAACTGATAGTGCCAGCAATGGTAACAAAGCAACTACGGAATTGTTTCGAGACAAGCATGTTTGGTGTTTCGCACAACAATTGAACTTCGTTGTAGATGGCGCTATCATGTCAAATGACATTTTGAAAAACATAATAGGAGCTGTCAAAGCTATCATGACATGGTTCAAACAATCCGTTGTTGCGTCCAAAGAATTTGCTGATTCACAAAAAAGTCAACCGCTGCGCCTAATCCAAGATGTCAGCACTAGGTGAAACTCCATCTATTACATGATAGATCGATTCCTCGCTTTAATCGATATAGTGAGCATAATTTTGTTAAATCATGAGACAGTTTCAAACATGCTAAATTTAAACGAATTAGCGTGATGCGTTAAGTTTGCTGAAACCGGCGAAAGTCATGACGAAAGATGTGTGCGGTCAAAAGTACGTCACTTTGAGCATAGTTCTACCTACGTTATTTTGCATGTCCAGAAAAATCGCATCTATTCAACCAAAAACGGATGCTGGACAGCATCTTCAAAGCGATCTTCTCGATTGGCAAAAGTCGATCAGAATCTTTAGAAAAAAACCGTTTGACCGCGATGGCTACTGTACCCAATTCTCGATTTAAGAAAACATAATTTCAGAACGCACTCTTTTGTGCTCAAGCCATCAACGACATAAATTCGCAGTTGAAATCAAGCTTTTCAACTAGAAATCCGACCATCACATCGTCTTCATCATCATCGTTGCAAACTCTCAAATTTGAGCTTTGGGCACATCCTGATCTTATCTTCGAATCAACGAATGAAAATCAACTAATAAACTATGTCAAATAAGTTGCGAGTTGATTTTCATCAATACCTCAATAAACCTCTCGCTTCAATTAAAACTGATGTTCTAAAATATCGGAAAAATCATGCGGATCATTGTCCTGCTCTTCCACACTTAGCACTTGAGTACTTGTCAATTCCGGCAACTTCTGTTCCTTGCAAACGCCTTTTCTTAGTGGCTGACCAAATTTCAGATTCGACTCAAAGCTGACTGTAGCCTGACCATTTGAACCATCTTTTATTTTTGCACAGCTTAAGCTTTGAAGATTGGCATTAATAAGTTCAAGATAAAATTTCGAGTGCTTATTAACTTCAAGAGTTCATTAAAGGAATTTTTCATTCATCATATTCAATATTAAAATTCATTAATTGTTTTAAATTTGATATAAATTATATATTTGTAATGAAAATGTTTTCAAATACAATAAATATTTGTATAAAATAAAACTAAACAATAAGTCTTTTTTTAAGTTATTTATTTGATAAAAATCGAATTACGATATTAACAATATCGATATTTTTTGAATCGATATTTAGAAGTATCGATATTACTGGCTGAAATGTATATCGATATTGAATATCGATATTTCTTTCACAACGGCACATCCCTGCTCTGTGGGAAAGTCTTTATAGAGCACCGCACCCTCACGACACCTTGATCGACGATGACTGGTTCGCTGCGGAGGTGTCGTAGTTCGCACTAACGACTGGTCCGAGGAGAAAGAGGAGAAACAAGCTAAGGAAAGTGTGGCTACTGGCTGCCAGGCCTCTCTCGTCGGCATCCAGACATCGCCGAACTGCGTTTCCGTCGGGATGCAGGCATCGCCGATCCGTATCGTGCGGCGGTCACCGTGCGGTCATCTTGCGCGTTGTGCGAGGCCCCGTACGAGGTGAGCTGCAACATCACCGAGACGCCTGTGTGACCTCAAAGGTAAATATAGTTTTTAACCTTTTAAAACTGTTGTTAAATTATTATTTTGAGTAAATAATATATTTTCACAGGCAAGTCTCATGACAGCGCTCGGGCTACGAACTCATGGACGTCGTCATCGTGCACGACGCCCAGGGTCACCCCCCCCCCCATGACCGGCGCGCCTGCTGTGCCGGACAGCGCGAGGCTGAGACATCGCGTTCATATGCGATGTCTTCAAGCCGTTGGCCACAATGGAGGTGAGGGTCAGCGACTTCGTTTTCTTTAACACGGCAACCGCCCACAACCTGATCCGCGGGTACTCCCATGCCGATGATGAGGGTCGGCTGACTCTGGCCCACACGAAGGCTCTCGCCACTTGCGATGAAATTTGCCGCCATGGAGGACAATGTAAGTTATTCTCTTTTTTTTCTCCTTCTCTGTATTGAAAAAATAATATTACATAATGACAAAACTAACGTGGACAGACCTTATTCATTTAATTCATTTAATTTTAATTGTCAGACAATTTGGAGTGAGTTTGAGGAAATAAATTTGGATAGTTTACTTAAGATTATTTTGAATCTTGGTAACAATAAGGGGTCATTAGGTAGTTTAAATAAAAAAGTACTAGTCAATGTATTAGAAGCTTCGGGATCAGAATGTTTAAGTTTACTGAATTTGTCACTTACAAGCGGAACTTTTCCAGAAAGATGAAAGTTATCAACCTTGACGCCCATCCGTAAAGTAAGTCACTTAAATAATGCAAGTGATTTTTGACCAACAAATCAGCTTTCATTATACGAAAAAGTTTCCGAATTGATAGTTAAAAAAGAATTAGAAAAATTTTTAAACGGAAATGAAATTTCAATTTAAAAAAAATCAGGCTTTCGAAATAAATATTCATGCGAAACTGCGCTTCAGCTAGTTTGAGACCAATGGACGACAGCAATAAGCGAAAAAAAAAATGTCGGGATCATTTATATTGACTATAAACGTGCATTTGAAACTATAGACAGAAACATTTTAATTGATTAGTTATTTTCATATGGCATTAGAGGAAAGTTCTTGACTAATTTGAAACCTATATTTTTGACAGAAAACAATGTACATGTGTAAATGGTGTGTTGTCTGATAAACGTTATGTAAAGTATGGTGTACCGCAAGGCTCTGTCTTGGACCCCATACTGTTTATATTATACATGAATGATTTAAAACATAAGCTTGAACAGCATTGTGAAATCAGAATGTTTGCTGATGACACAATGCTGTTCGTCGCTAAAAAAAGTATAAAGAAAATGAAAAGAAGATTAAATACGGTGATGACTTTCTTGGATGAATGGATGAGTAGTAATAACATGGTTTTTTGACGCGAAAAAAAACATTTTACATGATTAAAAAATGACCAAATGAAAATGGATAAAGATTTGACGATTCGGTATAGAAATAATGTGATTGCAAGAATCCGAGAAATTAAATATCTCGGTTTTTACTTAGATGAGCGCTCAAATTGAAGAAACATATTGCATATGTGGAGGGTAAAGTTGGCGGTAAATTGAGTTTGTTGAACAGGGTCAGAAATTATATCGGGCCCTAAACGAGAAACCTAATATACAAAACCACGATTGCTTCGCATATATAATACTGCTCAACCGTATTTTCATATAATAACCAGAAAGAATTAGAAAAATTGCAAAAACTACAAAACAGAGCAATGTATTGCAGTGCAAAATATTGCACTGCGACATTTATACACCAGCAAGAGATATATAAGAGGCACTTAAATTTTCAACTGTTGATGAGCA
Organism: Trissolcus basalis; assembly: GCA_025266255.1. Classification (NCBI taxonomy): domain Eukaryota; kingdom Metazoa; phylum Arthropoda; class Insecta; order Hymenoptera; family Scelionidae; genus Trissolcus; species Trissolcus basalis. The sequence continues at coordinate 24,517 of JAAMPD010001103.1, read as the reverse complement.
TATAAAGCGAAATAATTTAATTCTAATTTATAAAATGGAAATAGGCGAAATGCCTTTATAATTATGTAACAAAGTGCAATATGTAGGTGATAATAGCAATACAATAACAAGACAAAGATTTAACATTGTTTTGCCATTTAAACGAACGATAAAAGCTCAAAGAAGTTTAATGTATAAAGGATTCAAATGGTTCAATGAGCTCCCTAATGACGTAAAAAATGCGCTAAATTTCATGACATGAAACAAATTGAATTTTATTGTAACGGATCCGCGGAGCGACTGGATCGATACGGCGATCGATCCAGCAAAAAACGTGCGGCTCAATCAAACGCGCTGCCCTTTCCCTGGGCGCCGTTTGAAAATGCCAAAACTGACAGTTCCCGAACTGCCAGTGAGCCCGCCTTTACGCGCTCCTTTTGCTCGCCCTTTATTTTGCCCCAGAACCGCCCCAAGTTTGCCCCACTTGCCCTCACCGCCCGCCAAGTTGCCCCACGAGTGCCGATCGCCGTCGTGCACTGTGAGATCCCCCATCCGCGCCCCATAAGTGCCATAAGTGCCGGCCGCCGTTAGTTGCCGACGACAGCCGCTCTGCCGTTACCAGCTGTGAGCCGCCGTGCCGTAGGCGTCACCGCCAGGCCTTTTTGTTTTGACTTTTTTTTTCGCCAGTGGTGAGTTTTTTTAATTCACTTATTGTGCTGTCAGTCCGTCCCGACCGCTCCTCGCCGCGCGTTCCTGTTCCCGGCCCAATAGTTCAGCGCGGAATCCGTGGTGGCCGAAATCACCACGTGACATTATTCATTTATTATTTGTTATATTATATTATTCACTTGTACGTAAATATTCATTCATTTGTCGGTATTCATTTGAATAATTTATTATTTTTTTATGTGCTGATATTTATTTGAATGTTTACTCCCGATTGTTTCAATGTCTTTAATTTATTTGTTTGTCTCTTAATATAGCTAAGTGCGAATTTCATATTTATTTATTCATTTTATTATATATAATCATGGATGAAGTATGTGTGTTGCATATGGTACATCCAATGAGACGCACTTACACAAAAAATTGTCACTTTTTGTTATTGAGAGTTTTTTTTATATATTTCATATTTTTTTATAAGCACAAACTAGCTCAGGAAGCTAAAATAAAGATATCTCTTTCTCTTTCTTCCTTTTTATCTCTCTCTCACACCCGGACGTTCTGCCATACCTTAGGGCTTAGATTTAACTTTAGTTGTTAAGAACATATTTTATAAGTCATAGGTGATAAAATTCATATATGTAATCGTAAGCCATAGTATGTAAGTCGAACATATGTATAACGTCTTTTTTCATTTTTCGATTATATTGTCATTTTATTCTGAACTTGTCTTTCTTTTTTAGATCTCTATACCTGTTTCCTTTTTTGTCAGTATGTTTTCTCTTTTTTAGAGATGTTTTCTTTTTTCAGCGCGGGTGGGGATCATGACATCAATGGGAATGAGATTCACCATATTTTTGAACAATTAGGAGGGTCTGACGTAGAAAACAAAGTGCTAAATGAGACGTCTACATCCAAACGCTCGAAAAACACTCCGTAAAACTCCCAAAAAAATCAGCCGGACCCAATTAAATGGACTAAACGTTTAAGTCAACCCAGCTTTGGAAGAAAGACTGCAACAAGACCTTGCAGGGAAATCTTCTGAGGAAATTTTTTCATTGTTCTTTGATGAAGACCTGATAAACATGATTGTTGATTATTCAATTCAATACGCTCATCAAAACAACAACCACACGTTCAAGCTAGACGCAGCAGAATTGTACAAGTTTTTTGCGATTCTCATTTTAAGTGGATACCACACTTTTTTGCAAACTGACATGTACTGGAATCGAAATGACGATTGCAACGTCGAATTGAAGCAATTCAACATGACTAGGAACAGCTTCCCGATGGTAAAAAAGTTTTCGCACGTGAGTGACAACAGTTCTTTGGACATGACAAACCGATTCGCAAAACTCCAACCAATGATAGATGCAATCAACGAGAAATTTTTGCGGTTTCAAGTTTCTTCATTTAACTTGTCAATCGACGAGAAAATGGTCCAATATTTTGGCGAACACTCAGCCAAAATGTTCATTAGAGGTAAATTCCAATCATACTATTTCATTTTTTCAATGAGAATATTATCATTTATTATCAACACTTCAATTACAGGCAAACCCGTGAGATTTGGATACAGCTGTGGTGCATCTGCTCCCAAGATGGATATTGTTTTAAATTCATACCGTACGCTGGATCCTCGACGAATAGAAGCATATTAGGTCTTGGCGCTAATGTCGTTTTGAGACTGCTTGGAATCCTTAAAAATCCTACGCACCACAGAGTCTTCTTCAACAATTTTTTTAAATCGTTCAAATTGATAAAAACATTGTTTGAAAAGAATATCGCTGCGACTGGAACGGTTAAAAGTAACCGAACCAGTGACTGCCCTTCCAAAACTGACAAAGATTCGAAAAAGAAGGAAGAGGTGCATACGATTCAAGATGCGAAACGAACTCCAACATCGTAGTGGCAAAATGGGACGATAACTCGATCGTCACTGTGATTACCAATTGCAGTTCTGTCGACTCTGTCTATGTTGTGAAGTGTTATGACCAGAAAGAAAAGGAAAAGATCAACGTGAATCAACTTTTATTAATTCACGAGTACAATCAAAATATGCGAGGTGTGGATCTGCACGACGATGGAATCGCAAATCATCGGATCGAAATTTGCAGCAAAGAATGGTGGTGGCCGGTGTTTATCAACATGCTTGATAGCGTTATTGTAAATGAATCGAAAATTCATAAAATAGTTTTAGATCCGATGAGCCAATTAGATTTTGACGTTACCTTGTCATGGCTTATTTGAATTGAGACATTTTCGATGGTAAAATCAGAACCGAGCAAGAGGAACCAAACGAACTAGGAGAAATCGAAATTCAACGTGGCCGACTGTTTCTTCTGAAATTACCTGCCGAGGTTCGGCAATACAACAAAGGCCATATTATCGTTAGAGATCTGGAAGATCGAAGAAGAAGATGCGGACACTGCAAATGTCAATCGATATACGTCTATGCAAAGTGTGATATACCTTTGCATTCTGATTGCTTTTTAGCTTTTAATACCTCGATTGATTTCATTATTTTGTGAAAAATGCACTCGACTCCCACTAAGATCACGAGCTCGGGACCGGAAATACTCGCTAAGATCACGCGCATGCGCACTGAAAAATTTGTGTTTAGAATAAATTTTCTGGCACGAAAATTTGAACAATGATAATAGTATATTATGCAACGAGGGCGCGAGGAACTGCTTCGCGAGTCAAGCAGAGAGCGGCCGAAGGAACCGCGCCGAAGGCGCGCCGAGGGTTCCTTCTGCCGCTCGAGACTCTGCAGTCCCAGCTTGACTCGCGAAGCAGTTCCTTGCGCCAGAGTGGCATATACTATTTTTCCTTACAAGCGCACGCGAAGTGGCCCTTCCAGGGCTACTTGAAAGTGGCTCTAAAATGATGTAAACAGGGCCCTTTCCCTATATAAAAGGGAATAATGTGTAGAGTTCCACAAATGTTGTGACGGGGTTAGGGGGGTTAGGGGTTAGGGGGGTTTGAGGGGGGGGGGGTCAGGGGGGGTTCGGGGGGGCTTGCCCCCCCGAAATAGAAACACAAAGTTTAAAAAGATAAAATATATATAAATATATATATATATATATAATAATAAAAAATATAATCACAAAAAAAGTCCAAAAATTTGTCATTTTGAATTATAACAACTTAGATAAAAAATGAAACAAAAATTAATATTAAATTAAATTTGAAATGATTGAATTTTAGTAACTAGATTTAAAAAAAAGTACAGTCGGAGCGAGCGCCCCCACCCCCCTCCTCCGCGATTTTATTATACAAAGTTTCAAAAGGAACGTTCACGAAGCGGCTCTGCCAAGGCAACAATTTTATCATGAGTGGCTACGAGTGTTTGTTCGACGACGACGTTACGGATAAGATTTTTAACATCGCCGTCAATTCTGTCACCGAAGTTGACTCGAACAGACGTAAAGTCATCGCAAAATCGGATGTCAAACAGCCCAACAAAGCTGTTAATAAATCGTATGCTTTGTATGAAATGGCATACAATGATTTCAAAAATTGGATTAATGAAAACCAATTTCAATCAGTGATAAACGAAGTCACTATTTTTGCTTATTTTAACGAAAAAAAAAAATTTGGAATCCGGAAATGATGCAATTGAGGTAAGTTTTTACATCAATTTTTAGATTTTTTATGTGTTGTTTTGTTTTTTATAGAGGTTATGTTTTTTTTTTCAATTATTTATTTTAATCAAATTTTCATTTTTTTCAGGTTTTTTAGGCTGAAAGGCCCATTGAGGCTCAATCATAACATCGACATTACAGAATACAACACTCTCAGGATTATTTTAATATTTAAAAAAAACTAAAAAGGATAATTTTATGGTAATTTTTGTGATTTATAATTTTTTTTTCTGATTTTTATTATATAAAAAAAAGATTGAAATTGATTTCATTATTTTTTAGGTTAGCACACGATGAAAAGATGACTAGAAAACGACGCAAGGAAAACAATGTGCAAAAATAAAATTAATATATTTCAATTATTATATTATTAATAAATTTGTATTTTTATATTTATAATAATATATATATAATATGTTTTTTTCGTAAAGGTGCGTTTTTATTTATTTTGTTTTGTTGAAATGTTTTGAATTGATTTTATTAATTGTTGATATATTTACAGTTTATACATAGTTTATATTTATATATTTTGTACAAACATGTTGAATCTTTTAATCTCTTTTATTTGTAGTAATATTAAACAATTTTTATTTTTTCATATAAAATTACAGTTATGAATGAGATTACATTATCTCCATCTCGTCGCAAATAAGAATTTTAATCACAGCATCTTTTTCTTTGATTTTTTGTTGCGTACAATTAAATTTACATATATGTGCAATATAATTAAATCTAATTAAACATTTGTAGATGAAAACAATTACTTTTTTTGCAATTATATAATTATCGATTAATTTTCGAATAAAATATGATAAAATATCTTTGAAATGTAATAAGTATTATAGTAAAAATACAAAACCGTCGTTTTTTTTTGATAAAAAACGAGAAGAAAAAAGAAAAACTACTTCGAGATGGTGACATTACAATTGTTAAAGTTGTAGACAACGTGTTTTTTTTTTTGTTTTCATCGCCAGAATCGCTGTCGCTCTTGGGAGGTACGGGCAAGTCCGTGTTGCATGACGTTTTCAACGCGAGTGCTTTCATCTTTGGTTTAGGCTCCGTTGAAGTTGAAGGTCCCAGGAACTCTTTGGTTATATTATCGCCCATCTTTCTTTTATATGCCTTGGAATCTTCGATGTAACCTGAAAAAGATATTCATTATTATTTTGTTATTCAAATTTATTTTATTTTTGTTTTTTATTCTATTTAATTATATATATTATAATTTTATTCATATGTCATTTGTTTTTTATTTTATAATTTGTTAATTTGTTTCTTGTTGTTTTTTTTATTTCAAATTGTATATTTTTTACAAATTCTTGCCTTCAGCGACGGCTGAGGATTTCCAATTTCCCATCCGCTTTATGTCGATCATGCTGGCGCCTGAGTCAGCCAACATTGTTGCTCCTGACCTTCGGTACGAATGACCGGTATAGGTTTCAGGGTCTTCTAACCTCAAAAACCTGGCTATATCGGATGGCATTTTGGTCAGTTTATTTTTGCCAATCGGCTGGGACGTGCACTTCCCGTTATGGTAATTAACAAAGAAGGCATTGTCCGGCGCATTTTGAGGACGCAAAGCAATGTACTTCGAAATCAGATTGATGTATTCCCTAGTTACTTCATATGATTTCGGCAGTCCATTTTTTGTGGTGTGAATGAAAATTTCATAGCTTTTGCCGTCTTTGGCCAATTTGATATGGTCTTTTGTTATGGGACGTAGTTCGCCTCCGCGCAATAAGCCATACATGCCTATAACTGTAGCAACCTGTAAAAAACCATTTTTTGTTATTTATTCATACAATTTGTTATTTTTATTTTGTTTTTAATTTAAACGTTTAATTTAATTGATCTTATTTATTAATGAATTAATTAACTGAATTCAATTGGTAGAAAAAAAAACAAACACAAAAAAAGTAAAAAAAATAAAAATAAAAAATTTAGTTTTTGTTTTTTTTTGTTAAAGTTTATTAATTTTTAACTCACTTTGGTTGCCAGATAAACACTATCTGGAGCTTCTGCCAAAAATTGTCTGACGTTCTCAGGTGAAAGAACTTTCGCTTTCTTTGGCCTGTACCCTTTGTTTTTAGCTTTGCAGAATTTTGTCACCCGGTGATAAGACGTTGTGTCAATATCATCGTAGCAATAAAGTGTTGCTTTCAGCATGGCCCAATTCGCCCACAAGGTTGGAGGCACCACTTTATTAGAATAATCGGCCAAATATCCGAGGACAACGTCTTGCGAGTTCGACCGGCATTTTTTTTCTGCTTTCCAGCGTTGGAATGCGGTATATGCGCGGTCGTACTTGTCTTTAGATTCCGGCGGGATGCACAGTTCCTTGGCCTGATTTGCCAAGTTGAGGACTTCTTCGGGCACGTATGAATCGTCTGAACTCGCGTCCGACATTTTCTGTCAATTTTATAATTGAAAACTGTTTTTTTTAATAGCGATCACGATCACGTTGCCAAATTTGAGGTTATGTTTAGTGCGCGCACTAAAGCTCGTTTGAACGTTTGAACGCGGACCCACATAGGTGGCGTTAAACATCGGACGCGAAAGGAGGGTACAGGGCGCGAAGAGTGTTGCGCAGTGTGCGAAGAAGACGCGAAGTAACATTCATAGGGCGCGAAGAATTTCTTCGCGCCCTAGGGAGCGAAGTAGTACTTCGCGCCCGGAAAATAGGCCCGCGAAGAGCCACTTCGCGTGCGCGTGTGAGGAAATATAAATTTTATTTATTATGTTAATTTTCTAACAATATTGATCAAAAATTATAAGATTTAATAAAATGATGACTCTGAAATGATTCTTTTTCTAAAATATCAAATTTCATAATGAATAACACTATAGTTATAAATGAAATCTCTCAAGATATATGATATTTTGATAATTTATCAATTAAAGTATCATATTTTTATTATTATAATGATTATTTGAACAAATTACATAAAAGGAAATGATTGATTGCTGAAAGTGTCGTATTGTTTGGTGGATTTTATTAAAAGTTTTTATCATGTCAGATAAGCCAGTCAAAATCGTGAGTGAATATATAAAATTAATTTTTCTTAATACACATGAAAAAATTATTTAAATTTGAAATACTTTAAAACAGCAGTTAGAAATTGGAAGAAATTAAAAATTTAGTATAAAAATTAGATAAATTTTACTTAAAAAATTAAAGAAAAGCACTTGCTCCGTGATTAAATAAAATTAATAAATTGTCATAGTTTTTAACTTCAAATCAAGTACATTTTGCTAAATATCACCAATTTTGTGCACTAATTTTTTTGACACTTCTATTTCAGAAATTATTTTTTAAATTTTATTATAGGATCAAAGAAAGCACACAGGAATTAGTTGAGAAACTAAATTAGAAATTATCCGAGAACACAAAAAATTCAAACTACCCGTAATGAGAATGGCTGCCAAATATAAAGTCCACCACAGTACGATCTCCAAGATTTTAAAAACTAAACATCTGATTCCGCAACGTAACGACAAATTAATTAAAGCAGGTGGGAGTAGCAAACGCCAACGTCTTTCAAAAAATGATAAATCAATGCAATTCGAAAATGCGTTATATGCATGGTTTTTGCAAAAACGCCATTCGGGACAACCAATATCTGGTCCAATCTTATGTGAAAAAGCATTGATTTATCATAAAGCTGTTTTTAAAGATTCTTTATTCAAAGCTTCGGAAGGTTAGCTAACTCGGTTAAAAGAACGTCACGGCATAAGATACCTTGATATAAAGGAAGAACAATTATCCGCGGATAGAAAAGCAAGCGAAACTCTCAAAGAAGGTTTTCGAATGTTTCTCAAAGAACACGCATTTAAAAAAGAAAATATTTATAACGCTGATGAAACAGGTCTGCAATATCGTTCTTTGCCACGAAAAACTTTGGCAGCTTGAGAAGAAACAGAAGTGTTTGGTCGAAAAACCTATCATGCAACGAGTGACAGTTCTTGTGTGTAGCAATGCTACTGGTACGCATAAACTGCCACTCCTTGTTATTGGGAATTCGGCAAAACCACGATGTTTCAAGAACATTAAAAATCTGCCTTTAGAGTATCGAGCTCAAAAAAAAGCATGGATAAATTCCAGCATTTTTTTAGATTGGTACTCTAATATTTTTATTCCATCTATAAAGCAGAAAAATCCGAGTATAAATGAGAAATTAATTCTCTTATTAGATAATGCTCCATCACATCCATCGGTTGAAACGTTAAATGCCATCGATGAGCAGTGTACGGTTATATTTTCCCCGCCTAATGTTACATCAATATCCCAGCCGATGGACCAGGGAGTTATTTCATCTTTGAAGAGAAAATACCGAAAAATATTTCTAACAGAAATGTTAAGCAAGGACAATATTGCAGACGAAAATAGTGTTAAAAAATTCATCAGCGGATGGAATATGAAGAATGTCTGTGATTCGTTGTTTTTAGCATGGGAAAATGTTACCACTGCGACGTTGCAAAACGCTCGGAATGAAATTGTGACGTGCCTCATATGAGCAAAAATGATTCCGACGTAAGTAAAATAATTTAAAAAATACCCGGATGCGAAAATTGCACTGAAAAAGAATGTAATTTGTGGACCGAGAATGATAAAAATGAGACCGTTTGTAAACTTTTAACGGACAATGCTATTTTATGCAAGTACGCCGGACTTGATCTAGGAACAAATGACAGCGATGATAACGTTGACGAAGATTTAGAAGATATGAGTTGTCAAAAAACATCTGAGCTATCAGCGCTCAAAGTTCTACAATCATTTTTATTTATTGGTAATTGGTGCCAATTAAATGATATTGATGGAAATGATTATATTTCGTTTTTCAAACTTCGTTAACGAGTTTTATCGTCTGTCATTCATTTTTAGTGAAATATATTTTATGAATGTATATGTTATGAATGTATGTTATATATGTTATGTTATTTGTTTTTTTTTTTGTTTTTTTGACAATTCATAGTGTTTTCGGATATTTTTCAATATAAATTATTGATCGATTTACTTTTGTTTTATTTTATTCATTTATCCTTTATTTTTTTATCAAAAAATAAAAAAAATTGGTGTCAAATTAAATTTTCGAATTTACCGCCATGCCGGATTTTCCGCCATACTGGTGATCTTGGTGAGAGCGGTTTCGTGATCTTAGCGAGAATGTGATCTTAGCGAATGTGATCTTAGCGAGAGTCGAGTGTAGTTCATATTTGATCAGAGTACGTTGAAAAATTATATGTAGTTTAAACAGATATTGATGTGGTGCGCTGCTGTGGTAACAAAGATGCGAGCCTCTCCCGTGTCCATGTTGACCCAAATAGCCTGTACTCACGTTCAAGATGTTAAAGTAACCCCATCATCGTTACCTTCTAGATGGTGACAAACCACTGCCCCGCAGAGTCCTTTCCCAATTGGAGGACAAGCTACTCGATTGTTACTAAGCACTATCGAGCAACCCTTGCTTGGAGAATTTTTTGTCCTCCGCCCTGCGTACCACAATCATCCGTTAGTGGTTGACGTTCATCCCCAGCCTTAGCCAGGGACTGGATACTCCAGGTGATGTACCTCACCTGTGACTCTATCTTACTCTGCCGTCTCGGTCACTCAATAAAGCAGAGAAACAAGTCGAGTGTATCATGAACTCGTTCGAAATTCAACCCCGAGCACCTGTGATAAGGGCAAGTGCTCAGAGTCTAGACACGACAACGCATTGATCACCTTACGGATCCCAACATGTCGTTGTCCTTTATATTACCTCGCTTTGACACCTATAAATGCATTTCGGCAAGGGAACGGACCGAGTGTGTCCTAACTCCCAGGGATGCATGGCCATCCGAGTGCACGTATTTTCCATGAACGTTCAACAGGAAACACGCGACCTGCGATATCTTCCATTTAGTATACGCCAGAGTCTAAAGTCCGTAACGTATTCGAGCCAGCACCATTCGAGGTAGGAAGATATCTTGGACAGAAATGTAGCACACAACCATCTCAACGCCAGCGCAGGCCACGGGCCGTAGCCCACTGGATACTGGCGAACAATAGTAGCGCAAAGAACGTACGCTAAAGCACTGCCATCGTGTGGCTTTCTAGTAAGATACTGGCCAACAATAGCAGCGCAAAGAACGCACGCTAGAGCATTGCCATCATGTTGACGCCTCTTACGAATAATGTCTTGTTTCAAAAAATTAGTGTAAAACAACTTGTTTCAAAAAATTATCGAATATCAACTCGTTTCAAAAACTACTTGAAGAACGACTTGTTTCAAAAACTGATTGAATACCGACTCATCTCAAAAAAACAGAGAAAAAAACTCGTTTCGAATAATCATTGGAAAACGACTTGTTCAAACAAATCAGCGAAGAAGAACTTGTTTCGAATAATTATCAAAAGTTGTCTTGTTTCAGAATTCCACCAAGAGTTGTCTCATTTCAAATTATCAATGAAAAAAGTCTTGTTTCGAATCATCATTGAAAAGTGTCTCGTTTTATTGGAACGAAACACTTTTCAACGATGATTTAAAACAAGACTTTCTTCATTGATATTTTGAAATGAGACACTTTTCAATGATGATTCATAACGAGACAGTTTTCAGTGATACTTTGAAATAAGATTATTTAGAACGATAATTCGTAACTGAACACATTTTACAATGATTTTTTTTCAACGATTCATTTTACACAGATTTCACGTAAAACATCTTTGTCATTTATAAAAATTGCAAAAATTTGTTCTGCCAAATTATTTTCTAGTGTTTGTGTTGTCGATAGTTTTAATAAATGACTCAAAATTTCGAAAATCCTCCAATTTTCATTTTCTTTATAAGATAAGAAATGTTTTCTGGAGTCGTATACAAACATGAGAAAATACGTTTCAGTCGTCAGTGTAATAGTGGACTAAGCGGCTAGAAAGAGAGTGAATAAAAGCGGCTAGAAAAATGAATGATTCATCCGAAAGTATTCATTATTATTACAAACTTACTTATTGTGATTTCAATTTCATGCAAATGTTCTCACAATTTTCAATCAGCATTTATGCATAAATAAAAAAAGTACCTTATCTAAACTGTGACTGAATTTGAGATTTTTCAATTTAACTTGATGCAGCTTTTTTTGCAATTTCTGATAACCGATCATACACTCACTCAAGCGTGCTCAAAACTGCGAATAAATTCATGTTTTAGACAATTTTAATTCATTTTTTCCGACGAAAATTTTTCATTTATTTTCAAATATCAATTTTATTATTGTTTCAATGAATCAATCATCTTAAAGCGCTTGTAAACTGTAACTTATGTTCAAATTTGTCAAATTTTTCGATTCTGAAAATTTTTCAATTTTGGATTTTCAAGCAGTCGACTTTCTCGTAACTTCTTTCATGAATGTATATTTTACACGTTCACATCAAAAGAAACCCAAGTATCAATTTCGTTTGTTTCAAATATCATTTTTGGATTGAAATGAATTAATTAAAATAAACATTTTAATTGTTTATCTTTGTTTACTTAGTGCAACCCTGACCAAAGTATGATCAAAATATCAATAAAACCAGTATTAACATTTCTTTTGTCTTTCATTAATCATTTTTTGTGATTTTCAATTCAACTTGATGCAGCTTTCCTTGTAATTTCTGATTACCGCTCATACATATTTTTGATCGTGCTTGAAACTAAGAATAAATTTATATTTGAGAAAATTGTAATTTATCTATTTTGACTGAAAATTTTTTATCTAGGTTCACTCGGATTTATGATTTTACGATTTATTAATTCTGACTAAACTATGACCAAAATGTGATTGACACAAACTTTCATGATTTTTAAATAATTTTTACGTATCAATTTTCGTTATTGTTACACTAGATCAATCAACCGGAGCTTCGATCAGTCAAAGCAGTTCGAACGGTAACATTTTGTTTGCAATTTGTTACCATATTATGTCATAATACATTTATCAATATACATTGTTTAATTTTAAATAGAAATGAATGAAGTTTGTTCGAGAAGCAGAAAAAGGGTTAGCGAACATCTAAATCCTCCCACAAGGAAACGAAAATCTAAATCTTCGTTAACTAAAGATGCCCAAGCGAAGAAAGCCCGGAACTCAGGTGAGCCAGGTGTCTCAAGGACTGGAAAATTAATTGCACCTCGCTCAATGAAACCTGGATGTGACAAATCGTGCCGTTTCAAATGTCAAACTAAAATAACTAAAGAAGAACGTTTCCAAATATTTGTGTCATTCTGGGCTTTACAAGATCATGCTATGCAGTGGCAATGCTTGTCCGAATGGATAACTAAAAGCAAACCAATAAATGTGAAGGAAAAATCGCCGACAGTTGATAAGACAAAATCTAGAGCAAAAAAAAGTGTACACATCTTTTCTTTGCCATTGAATGGCAAGTCCCTAAAAGTTTGTCGCACAATGTTCTTAGATACATTAGGTATTATTATATTCTTATAATATAAATAACTTTTTGATTTTCTTTAAACATTTTTTCTAAAGCATGAAAATTTTTATTTAAGACATCAGTCAGACGTGTATTAAGACTATGGACAAAAAAAAGACGCATGCTCTATTCTGGCTGCTCCTATGACTGACAATCGCGGGAAACATGGCAATCGACCGACCAGAATTTCGGAAGAATTAAGAAATACTGCTCGCGACCACATCAGATCGTTTCCGACCGTAGAATCACACTACTGTCGAGAAAGTACGCAGAAGCAGTTTCTTGAAGAAGGTCTCAATCTTAGTAAAATGTACCGTTTCTATGAATCAGAAATGAAAGAGCGTGGCAGCGACATGGTATCTAAACAAATGTATGAGAGGATATTCAATTATGAATTCAATTTTGGGTTCTTTCAGCCGAAAAAAGACAGGTACAAAAAGAGTTGAAAATGTTATTGTCTTAGAATTTTTAAACATATCTAAATTGAGACTGAATAATCATGCAAGCATCTATACAAGATTGTTTCCATAAAAAGAAAAAAATTGCTTATACCGTGAGCACAACATTGATTTTACAATAAACTGGTGCACGAAAAAATTTATGTATAGTATCAGATTATCAGCAACTAACTAAATTATACGATCAATCTATGAACAATGGTAATTTTATTATCGAAATTTCAGTTATTTTCAATTTTTCATCTTTGACTGAAGTATGACTAAACTGAAACTAAATTATCATTTAGTTGCCGGTATCAGTAAAAGTATGTTGAAACTATAACTGAAATGAGAAGAATCTAGTGAATTTGATTTGTTTTTATTTTAAAATATGTACTCATTCATTCGTGAACTCACGAATTGGTTTTAATTCTACATTTTCTCAAATCGTTTTAAACACATGATTTGACTAAATCATAGAGTTTGACTAAATTATACATTTTAATACTTCACTGTTTAAAAACATTTGAAATTTCATCCTTTATCTAAAAAACATATTAAAGAAAACATTTTGAATACCTAATTTCATTATAATTTGGAAATATGTACTACTTTCAACTTGTTGCAGATGTGATCAGTGTGAAATATTTAAAACACTGAGTGAAGATGAGAAGCACGTCCGACGATCAACTCAAGATCAACATCAACAAAATAAAATAAAATCGCGAGAGCTAATGACAGCTGATTCAAAAAGATCAGTTAGTGATTATCCTGTCTGTGTCATGAGTTTTGATCTGCAAAAACTGTTAACTACCCCAAGAGCAGAAATCAGCTCTTTGTATTACTTGCCGAAATTAGCAGTTTACAATTTTACTGTTTTTGATATGGGTCGTCACGAAGTAATGTGCAATGTATGGAACGAAACGATTGGTTCACGAGGTTCCAATGAAATTGCATCGATCTTATATCGAATTATAAGAGTCAAAGTAGATGACGGCATCCATGAATTTATATTTTACAGCGATAATTGCGGTGGGCAGAATCGAAACAAGAACGTTTTCACAATGTATCTTCGAGCAGCACATGAATTTAGCGTCGAAATTACTCACAGGTAAGAGTGATTTTCATTTCTGACTGAAGTAGGACTGAACTGTGACTAAATCATAACATACAATTTTTGCAGTTTCATTCACTTGCTTGCTATTCCGAACACAGAATAAAATATGTCACTGAACTGTAATGAAAATTAAATCGTGAATATCATTTTTTTCATTTCAGAATAATTGAAATTGTTAATTCAAATGTTTTTTTTTTAATTTTGATTTTCTAAAGCCTTATTTAACTAAGACTATATTGTGATTAAGTTATGTTTGAAATTATCACAGTATTTTGAAATATTTTATTTAAATTACTACATTTGATAATATTGAAACTGTAATTTTGAACCACTTTCGATTTTGAAAATTTCAAATTAAGACAATGACATTACATTCGCAAATAAGTTATAATTGATTAAATTCTCGACATTTTTAAGTTCTCACTAAACAGTGATTAGAATGTGTTCAAACTCCATAATCAGTGGATTTTTCAATATACTTTGTAGATTTCTAGAGGTTGGTCACACACAAAATCCAGGTGACTCTATGCATGCTCTTATTGAGCGTTGTGCATCAAAGAAATCAGTATTTACCCAAAAGCAGTGGTGTGATCTGATGCGAGAAGCAAAAGTTTCTGAACCAGCCTATACCGTTACAGAAATTAAACAAGAAAAATTCATCAATTTTTCGAAGATAGCTGATTGTTTCAACTGGGAAAAAGTGAAAATTAATCGTCTGAAAGAAATTTCTGTTCGTAACAACGATGCAAGATTTTGTTTTCGATATGATACCTACGAGGGAACGTTAGAGCGACTAAATATTTGTAAAACATCCTTGCAAAACTTTCTGCGCGCAGACTTAAAGCCCGCTTATGACAAAAAAATTCAACTGTCATTATCAAAAAAAGATTCTTTTAAAAAAATGAAACAAAAACTTCTAATACCCGAAGAGCATTATTGTTTTATGATGAACTGTTGCAAGAATAAGAAATGAATGAGTAATGAATACATGGGCGAAAAAATTTAGTTTTGTTAATATTTAATTTGATATCTTAGTTATCATTACTTATTCACAATATAATATTAATCCATGATAATGTTAATTTGTTTTTGTGTTTTGTAAACTGATTTTGTGCTACGAATTCCAAATTTGTTGTATATCATATATAACTAAATTAATTTGAAATATACGAATGTGTTACACGTCATGACCCGAACCATCTAGTTCGTTTTTTTTCTACTAAAATCAACGTGATTTTTCAGAACATTAGTTTACTTCTTTGAAAAACAAGAAAAATACGATCAGTTTCCGAGGATGTGAAATTTTGTTAATGTTTTCTACTTTTTCTTAAAATTATGCAACAAATTAACGCAACTTAGCTTAGAACTTTTCATTTTTAACGCTATAATGTAATTTAGCATATGTTAAGAATATTCTCATTCATTACTATCGATACACAAGCGATAAAAAATTATTTGCCACAAAAAATGAAAAACAAGTTTTAAACAAATGTTCATGAATGAGAAAGGTCAAGTTTCGATTAAAATCTTTGCGAACTGACTAAATTTCTTGATTTCTTCCCTTGATGCCAAAAAATCATTATAAACTGTCTCATTCAAAATTATATCTTCGCAAATAGTCTCGATTCAAAGTATCACTAAAAACTGTCTCGTTATGAATCATCATTGAAAAGTGTCTCATTTCAAAATATCAATGAAGAAAGTCTTGTTTTAAATCATCGTTGAAAAGTGTTTCGTTCCAATAAAACGAAACACTTTTTAATGATGATTCGAAACAAGACTTTTTTCATTGATAATTTGAAATGAGACAACTCTTGGTGGAATTCTGAAACAAGACAACTTTTGGTAATTATTCGAAACAAGTTCTTCTTCGCTGATTTGTTTGAACAAGTCGTTTTCCAATGATTATTCGAAACGAGTTTTTTTCTCTGATTTTTTGAGATGAGTCGGTATTCAATCAGTTTTTGAAACAAGTCGTTCTTCAAGTAGTTTTTGAAACGAGTTGATATTCGATAATTTTTTGAAACAAGTTGTTTCACACTAATTTTTTGAAACAAGACATTATTCGTAAGAGGCGTCGGTATATTCTGGCACGTGTCACCCAACCGAATTAGGTTGGGCAACTCTACTAACATTCTATTCACACAGCACTGCTTACGCACGTGCAGCGCTATGTCTGTTCGCGTCGGAAACAAAGATAGAGCAAAACCACGCTTTCTGATTGGTCACACTAACTCAAGTATGCTTAGGTCATACATAAATGAAAATTATCAGAGACGACAAAGGATTTTTTATTTTGAAAACAGATTAACCCCAAATGAAATATTATTATTAATAAAAATTATAAGACAGAATGATAATTGTATGTACGATCATCAACATGTGCGAATGTGTTATCGACAAAAGTGGAAAAATAACGAAGTTTAAAAGTATAACTGAGTCACTGAACTAGGTTAAATCGCTTCGAATTGCAACATTGTCACCGGTTGCATGTTTGTTCCGAGAAGTATTTACTCTTATGCAAGAAATTTGATGGTTTATTGACTGCCGAAGAAGATAACCTCAAAAGCCGAGAGGACGATTTCCGTTGCTGAGTTCCAGCTTAATTACATAGGCATCCTCACGTCGCGGAGAGAGTCTTTTGCTTTTCATTGCTCTCTCCCAATTCCTGTGAGTAACTGATTTCGGTCCATTTGATAAAAACCAGATTTTTTATCAAACTTTCACGTGCTGAACCACGTGCATATCTTGTGATGCGATACTCCAGTTTTCTCCTGCGTCCTGCGGACAAGTTTTCTGTTGCAGAATTACTGACGAGATCAGAGGAGTCTACCATTGGTGCAAAGCGTGCGTGGGAGGGTCTTTTTTGTGTCGCGGCTCTGACGTTGTTGTGCCGCACCTGTCTCGCCATCACGTGACCATTTTTTCTCGCTCGCCGTCACCTGACCACCGAGCCAAAGCACATGCCCCAGACGTGCTGTGCCGCACCTGCCTCGTTAACACGTGACCACCTGTTCGGTTCCCGCTCACTGATGCTGCAACGGCTGTCAACTGTTTTAAGAGTTGCTGGTTTTGGATTTTCTTTTGCATTGTTGGACATAGGAGAGAGTTTGTCTTCTGATTGCTCTCTCCTTTACTCGTGAGTAGTCGTTTAATGCAACAAATTGATGAGTGTTATGTCATATTTGTTTCCGAACTTGCTCTCACGCCTTTTCTTTTCTCGAGTCATTAAAGCGCCACTGAAGTCTCGGCAACCAGTCAAACACCATGAACAGCGGACTGAAGAGCGGTGGAAACTATGAATCGCCCTCGACGAAGAAGACTCGTGCACAACTCGGCGCCCCGGTCACCGTTGGCTACATGAATGACGCGCTAGATGCTTTATTCAAGAAGCTCGAGCTCTCGTTCCAGACAAAGATCGACAATGCCATATCTCGTCTCGAAAATGAAGTGAAAACCATCGGGAAAGATGTCACTGAACTTCAGGACCGCGTCGCAGCTCTCGAGTCAGGCGTAAATCAGCCGCCCAACGTCGGCCAACTGGCAGAAGTCTGCAATGAGATCAAGGAGCGTACTCGTCGTGCGAATAATGTATTGCTTCTGGGTATCCAAGAACTCGATTTATCTGATGACCTCGAAAAAATCAACTCCTTGTTTGCGGATATTGGGCTTGATTTTTCGGCCAAACATACTTTCCGCCTTGGTTCGAAGAATCAAAACCGAACTCGTCCTCGTCCAGTCAAAGTCGTTTTAGATTCTCCTCAAAAAGTTGGAAAAATTTTTGCAAACAAAAAATCCTTCATAGACAAGGGCATCACAGTGAGAAACGATCAAACACCAACTGAGCGCGAATATTATTTGAATATGAGAGAGACATTGCAAACTCGAATTGATAATGGTGAGAAAAACCTCGTGATTAGGTTTATCAATCAAGTTCCAGTAATCGTCACAAAAAACGCCACCCTCGGGAATACCTCTTAAATGAAACAAACGAGATCTTTTCTTTTTATTATCAAAATGTTAGAGGTCTTCGAACTAAACTATATACTTTGCGAAATTCAATCCTAGCGTGTGATTATGATGTGATAATTTTGACTGAAACTTGGTTACATCCCGGCATTTTGTCTTCCGAACTTGTTTACTCGGGCTATAACGTTTTTAGATGTGATCGAAAATCTGCAAGTGAAAAAAGCTGGGGTGGGGGCGTGTTGATCGCTGTAAAAGACAAACTCCGCTGTCAACTGTTATCTTCGCTTGATGATCCTTTCGAGCAAACGAGTATTTTTTTGTCGTGCGGCGAGACTGAGATTATTGTTACTGCAATTTACATTCAACCAAACAGCTCCGACCAAGTATATGAGAAATGTAGCAGATTCGTTGTTGATTCAAAAATGAAATACCCCAATGCTGAGATAATCATAGCCGGTGATTTTAATCTTTCTCAAACAGACTGGTATCAGTCTGCACTCTGTTCCAAATATTTCTTTAGAAATGATACATCGCCAAACACAAAAAAATGCTGTAATGTTTTGTCTTATTGTATTAACTATTTAAACCTTTTTCAATTAAACCAGATTTATAATGCGTATCACTCGGTTTTAGATCTCATTTTATGTACGATTTCTGACGTCGAAATTTCACCGGCTGCGGACATTCTGATTAACGTTGACGCATATCATCCACCGTTGGTAGCCACACTCTCTGTGTCGTCATATAATTCATCTCGAGAAGCTCAACCCCCACGTAACCTTTTCAAAGTCGACTATATGAATTGTATTTACTTTTTAAACTCTATCGATTGGTCATCAATCCTCTCGCACAGAAATGTGAATGATGATGTGGGATGTTTTGCGGAAATCATAAATAACTGTATCTGTAGATTTGTTCCGGTAAAGAAAGTGAAGTCAGACAGTTTCCCTGTCTGGTTTTCACCGGATTTGAAACGTCTTGTCATCGAGAAGAAAATAGCACACAAAAAATTCAAGACCTCGCGTTCACCTAGTGATTATTTGACTTTTTCTCATTACCGAAGTCTAGTGAAGCGCATGACTGACAACTCGTATCGGAACTTTTGTGATAGAAGAGAACGTGACATTCAAAATAACCCGAAAGGTTTCTTTGATTTGGCAAATTCCTTGCGTCATGATAACGAGACTCCGGAATCAGTTATATACGAAAACAGCCGTAGTACGAACTATAAAGAAGCCACCGAATTATTTGCGAAATTTTTTGGCTCGGTTTATTCTCCGATTGTTAACCGATCCTACAATCAACCCATAACCAACTCAAACGTTCACCTTGATTCTATCAACCTGTCACTCGAGTCGGTTTTTGAGAGTATCTGTCATCTAAAATCTAATCGTGGCCCGGGCCCTGATAAAATTCCTAACGTTTTTCTAAAAAACTGTGTTTATGCACTTGCGATTCCTCTGCACAAATTGTTCAACAAGTCCCTAGCGTCGGGTATTTTTCCTGAGTCCTGGAAGACTAGCCGAATCACACCGATTTATAAATCAGGCGATAAGACGAATGTCGTTAATTACAGACCGATCTCCATAATTAACTCCATTCCAAAACTATTTGAGATGATTGTCACACCGCACGTTTACACTGCTTTTAAATCTCACATTGTAAATGAACAACATGGCTTTGTTGAGAGGAGGTCAACGACTACAAACCTAGCTAATATTGGTGAAGTGATCACTGACACCATAGATAATCGCGGACAAGTTGATGTGATTTATACGGACTTTGCCAAAGCTTTCGACAAAGTCCCTCATGATGTTCTTATAACTGAACTTGCATATTTGGGTGTGACTGATCCAACTCTGTCCTGGTTGGGTTCGTACTTGTGCGGCAGGAAGCAGGTTGTCACTGTGGGGGGTCAAGTATCTGAGCGGTTCGCGGTAACATCTGGTGTTCCTCAGGGTTCACACTTAGAGCCGTTGCTCTTTGTTATTTTTATTAACGATCTTCGATCCTGTCTTGAGTACAGTGATATTTTGTTATACGCCGATGATGCTAAGATTTTTTGTAAAATTGATTCGTTAATTGATGCTGAACTATTGCAAGATGATTTGAAATCGTTCGACAAATGGTGTGATGTTAACTATATGTCTGTTAATGTTTCGAAATGTCACGTGGTACGATATACAAACAAAAAAAACAAATGACTCTATGATTATGCCTTACGTAATGAAAAGTTGGCTGCGATGAATGAAACGAAAGACCTCGGAGTCATTTTTTCATCCAATGGTTCTTTCCATGCACATATTGTTAATATTGTAAATAAAGCACTTCGGGTCTTCGGTTACATTGTACGAAACACGCAAAATTTTAGACAACCTACAACTTTGATTCTGTTATTTAACTCGTTAGTTAGGCCGATTTTGGAATATGCATCGCCTGTTTGGTCGCCATACACAGCTGAAGAGAAAAAACTTGTGGAATCCGTTCAATCAAAATTCCTACGTAGGCTAGCCTTCGTTAACATGACCCCGATGAGGTTCGATAACCATGATTACAGCAAGATGAAACAGCTTTTTGGTATATGTTCCTTGGAGAGTAGAAGAAAAGTCACAGATTTGATTTTATTGTATAAAATTTTACATAATTATATTGACAGTCCAACATTGTTATCTAACATCAGTCTGCGCATCCCTCCAAGGCCGGTTCGTCACCACCAACTTTTTTCTTTACCCTCTACACGCACTTTGCAGGCGGCGAACAGCCTCACGAGCAGAATGCACAGACTTGGTAATGAAATATCTGAAAGCGTAGACATTTTCACGATAAGTCTGGCAACTTTTTCGAGGTATCTGAGAAACTATTTTGATGAGTGAGTTTGTCTGTCTTCTAAATTACTACGAATTGTATCTACAGTCAAGTTTCCATATTTATTGAGCTGGCTTTATTTCCTGTGACTTATTGGCTGTGATTTTTATGATTTCCATTGTCTGCGATAATTTGTACTAATTTCAAAGATCTATTTTATGTCTACCAATTTTGTAGTAGCTGCTATTTTGATATTACAATCTAGTCTTCTGTTGATGAGAGTATGTTAGCGAAATGAAAATTTATTTAACTGTAAAGTATAAAGGGAGTATTCCCGTTTATTGAATAAATTAAAATTAAATAAATAAAATTAAAAAATATATACATTAATCAATAATGTGACGAATAAAATATTTTTTTACGAGTACTGGACGTATTGTTTGCCAGAATCGGAACAAGTTTTTTACAGTATTTAACCAATGTTGTCCCTTTTGTAAGCTAGTACTGGTCCCACGTTATCATTTGGCAGCTTACACAGTATTGGACCAACACTGGCATACTAACATACCAGTGCTGACTGCCAGCACTGGAAATCTGGCGAACAGTACTGACCCAAGATTGGGCCAGTTGTATTTTTCCTATTGGGTAGCCTCCTAACCTCTATTTTATGTGACTCGAACCGAAACCTGTGTGAGCCGGAAAACCAAGTTCATTTCTTTCCGACAAGTTGAGGTAATGTAAAATTAAACATTTTATTTCTGAAACCTTTTTAAATTTAAGTTATTCTTTGTTATTTGCTTTCTTTTTTGAGTATATTCACTATTTTTTCTAATTTTTTGAACCAATTTTCTGGTTCAAACAACTTATTTAACGTAAATAAACATGTGAGAGTTTTATAAACGATAGTATTTCCTCATAAGTTGTTGTCAATTCCGTTCAATAATCAAAATCACAATGTCTCTTAGAAGAAACATAACTGAAATCAATACAACAAATATTTACTTCATTTAGATGTATTATTTTGATCCACCTTTGGATTCGCCAAAGTCGGATTTGTATATTTCCATTAAATTCTAATGCGAAATTTCTATGTACAATGTGTGGCTATACTTTTTTGGTTATTTAACAATGCAAATCATGGCACTTTAATTAAGTTAAACGATAATGTTTACTAATTTGTAACTAATGTTTTTTTAATTTTGTAGATCATGTCGTTGAAAAAATTTTGTCTAGTCGAGACAAAAGGAAGAGGGAACAAAAAAGTCGTTATATTGTCATCATCAAAACTTCTTTATGATACGGGGAAGAGAGGCGTTAAAAAATTTGCTTCGATTGGCGAATTCAACGAAGAAATTGAAGCTAAATTATATTACAAAGACACAAGTGGAACATTTCTGCACATACACTTTTTAGAAACAGAAGGTAATAATAGACCTTTTCAATTAAAAATGAATATCGAATCAAATGACATCAAAGTTTACTTTTTAACTGAGTATATTAACTCGTTACGTTGTACGTACATATGTATGTACATCATTTTAAATGTATAAAATACATTATCAGAAAACTTTTTCAATTAAATTAAAACTTTATAGATATTTTCTTTTAGTAAAGTATACTATTAAGTTGACATGATGACGAGTAATCCAATTTTATATTATGTATCGATTGTTTGTGTAGTGCAAAGTTGTTTAATAGATATTACTTCTTACACTTATTCGTACTTTTTACAATTTTTTTTATATCTTCCTGATTACAGACGACAAAGATGCCTTGCTTGAAAAAAGCAAGGAAGAGGGTGAGCGGGTGACTCAGTTAGTGAATAAGTCCTTTAGTGTAGCTCCGTCAAAACAGAAAATTGCGAAAGCTGATTTAACTAACGAAAAAGAAGTTGCAATTGGACACAATGTAAGGGCACAAACATTTCAACACTACAAAACTTACTCAAACCAATACTCATTAACGATGATCAAAAATTCACTTCTATTCCTGTATTTATCAAAATCAATATTTTAATACATGTAACAACTAACTCCAAATTTATATATAAAATGTAGTCTTGAAAAATGTAGTTTCTCGGTTTAGATTCATCTATTTTTGCTTCCGTGGACAAAAAAAAAAAAAATTTCACAACGCAATTTCTCTCTTAGCGGTAAAGAAAGAAGATTTCCACTTTCAAGATAAAGAAAAGTTTCCGTGGGAGCGAAATGCTATTTTACGTACCGTTATAAACTGCAGCGTCAGATTGTACAACCATTCTTGTGCTCGGACAGCTTTCATTTTGAGTCGACAAACTGATTAAAGAAATTTCGATTTAAAGTCGCAAAGTTGTTATTTTAATTGAAACAATGAACTTTGGAATTTAAACTATATTGAAACAAACAATTTTCTCAAAAATTGATTGATTTCAATAGAGGGCCGACTGAGCGCAAGTCTCGATTAGGGTCCAACTATTCCATGACCGTAGTAATGTGTCATATAACGGCTTAACACACTTATTTCCCGATAATTTTCAAATAGTTATAAATTATTTTTGCGTTATTAATTATTCATTCCAATATATAACAATAAAAAAAGTGACCATTATAGAACGTTCTCGTTGTAAAAAAAATTGTACAATTACAAAATTTCAATTGAAACAAACTAGTTAAATGTACCATTAGTTATAACGATGTCATACTATTACAGAAAGCTACAAAACTTGCTGTGCAATATTCCCAATGGTGGAGCGTCTCTACGATTTTGAAATAAACCGTTTATGATTTGAATTGTTTATTTTTATTTATTTTACGCGATCCTTCTCCAAGGTCGGGGCAACCCCTATAAAAGGCTGCCCCATCTGGCCTTTTAGTTAGTTATTAATTATCACGCGCTTGACTCATTTACAACTCGGACATCGCTGTACATTTGATTCGTTTTTTGTGGTGAAAAGTTCTCGATTTGCTTTGTTGGTTGCTGTTCTGAGTTCGTTTTCTCTGCTGGCTTGATTTCTGCATCGAATCTTCGCCCACAACGAGCTGCTCCTGAATCATCACCGAGTGAGACCATTCCGATTATTATTTGCATTCATTTTGTTCAATTTTATTTATTCTACATTTTTGCAACAACAAATCTTAATTTATAGCATAATCGGGAAATTAATTCAAGGCAAACGCGACATTTTCATTATTAACTTTGTTCAATGAGTTGTATCTCAAAATATTAACTTCGTTTAATGAGTTGTATCTCAAAATAGGACAGGAGTTGTATCTCCACTCAATTGAGAATTGTACATCTCAATTTGAGTTTAAATGTCCAAAAAGAGCGTCTCTTTAAATTCCTTTTCTTATTTCAATCAATTCAAATCTGCGGTGTTTATTGCCCGCATTTGTTAATTGATTGTTTTTGTAATTCAATTAATGCTTGTTTTGTTTATTTGATTTGAATATCTACTTTCAACATTAAATTTCAA
>JAAMPD010001102.1:0-29693 GCA_025266255.1 Trissolcus basalis | reverse complement strand
CTAGTAGGTAACAATTATTACTCAAATCCAAATCATAACTGTATATTCAGTTTGACTATATTCTCTAGTTCGTTTTTTTTTTTTTTTTTTTTTTGATTTTTGATTTTGAACTCAAAATTTTTTGTCACACTGATAAAAAATTAGTGTAATAGCAAGTTGATCCGAATTTTTTAAGAACGCGTTCAGATTTCTTGCTGATTTGATATTGAGACTAATAAGATATCGTTAAAGTCAATGTAATTATAGTTCTAGTAACTATATTTCTCTCAATCAAATCAAACGAATTACAAAATTTGATTAATCCGTTAATTTTGATACGAATTCTCAAGCTAAAATGTTTTTAACAAAATAAATAAAAATAATCCTAATATAGGTTATAGGTCAACTAATCAGTTTGCTTTATCGAAAAATTATAATACCTGTTTAATGATACTAAAAATTGTCAAGTTGGCATAAATCAGTTCGGCTAGAGTTGATTAAAAAATAACCCACACGGACAAAAATATATTTCAAAATATGTTTTAGATATATTTTCTATATTTAAAATATATCCGTATATATATATTCTACATATAACTTATTTATAAATTATTTATAAAGCAACAATTAGTTATACACAGAAAATATAAAATAAATATCAATTATATCAAAAAAATATATTACATATATATTATATGTGTAAAATATAAAATTAAAATATATTTACATATATATTTTTGTCTTTATGGTAAACTTTTATTTTTTAGTAAGAAATAGCCATTTTTTTGTCGGTGTGCGGCCCATTTTGGAAACATACCTGCAGACGGATTAAAAATGTATCAAAATGCTTTTAAGCGGATGCTTGTTTACAGAAATCAGCTACGGGACGATTTGCGAAACATTTGATATTTTCGTATGCACTTTATGCAGGGTATCCCTGGGATATACACTTTGTTCAAAATTAAATTCCTAGAAATGAAAAAAAATACTGTTGTAATTTTTCATGTAACGCAGGCACGTAATGTATCTTATTCGTTGAATTCGTCGCGATTCTTGTTGTCGGGAAGATATTTTTCTATGAATTTTTATTCGACACTCCGCGTTTTGCATGCCGGGACACTGGCATTTTTTCTCCACGCTTCCAGCCTGAATTCGAGACGGTGAATTTTTAATATGCCGCTTAATTTTGTAATTAATTTTTCCTTCCGTCGTGGTCCAGAAATTCTAATCGCTCGTTCATTTTTGAATAGGAAAAACATCAGAGTACGCGTTCTTCATACAAATTCATGTTACATTTTTGATGACGACAAAAATTCAAAACGTTCCCACTGTATATGTTTCCAGTACTTTTATTATAATTAAATGTTTGTATCGGTTTGAATTAATTACACCAGCCGATGGTGAAAATAATTTTGAAGATTAAAAACAGTGATTTTATTCGGGCTTATCTGAGATATGAATAAATAGTTGGAGCAATTGACCAGAAAATCGATGGCCCACTTGGCAAAGAGTAACTCATGCAACATCATGTAACATTTAAGGCACGGGCAATAAATTTCTCGCGAAACCTCACGATGTCAGCAAAATATTTTGCGCGGTAAGAATTTTCGTACGAGTGTGAAGTGCAATTTCGCCTGGACGTATATAACAATTTTGCAAAAAGGCGCTGCCAAAATGTTTCGCTCTAAACCATCGCTTTGAATTAACAACTATTATTTAGCGCGATTTTTCATTTTCACTCTCCACGCCATGGATGACTAATACACCGGCATAACTAATCGTTATCAGTATGACTAACTTGCAGTTCTATTCATGAATCAAGCATGAATAATAACGACGATAATCGCAGGTTGTCGCTGCGATAATAAAAATTGCCATGATGATTTTCATCTTTAGATGAAAAATTATGAGAATTGTTGTTAATACAACGACTGTCGGATTTACGGAATCATAAAAAATGTGATAACAAAATTTTCGTCTTATCAAACCTGCAATTTGCTGTAAGCTGAATGTTTATTTTCAATTTAATGTAAAAAAATTTGTTTCAACTTGTCAGTGACGAAAAAAATGCATGCGCTATTTTTTCAAGCCTGTTTTATATATATATTTC
Source organism: Trissolcus basalis (assembly GCA_025266255.1). Classification (NCBI taxonomy): domain Eukaryota; kingdom Metazoa; phylum Arthropoda; class Insecta; order Hymenoptera; family Scelionidae; genus Trissolcus; species Trissolcus basalis. Next base: position 27,604 of record JAAMPD010001102.1, on the reverse strand, counting down.
AAGTCCAATACTTAATTGGATTTCATAGCATTTGTAATTTTATAGAAGATAAAAGCAATCTGGTTTGAGTGCATATATCTGTATATCTGTGAAGTAGCGGCATGATATACATGCATGTTGCGGAAGTATCTCATTTCATACCGATATGGAAAGGTCTACTGTGGGATGGAACCTCTGGTTAAAGGGTTGGCGTTATGTATATACGCATTGTCTGCGAGATATGGATCGCCCGTCACGGGACTTTCCATAATTTTGACCGCGAAAATGCAATCCGACCCTTTTCACTTTTATTTCAACTTTTATCATTGATTTATTCGATTAGCCTGACAAGTTGATTTTGCATGCCGAAAAGAAACGAAAGACAAAAAACGTTTCGTCCCCAAACAAAAAAAAAAGAAAACGTATAGAAAAACTAGCCGGATCGATTTTTATTGTTCAAACACCGGGGAAGAAAAAAAATTGTCTCATTTGCTTTCCAAAGTTGATTCATTGTTTTAAGTTCATTTCTCGCGAACGTTTTACAGCTCCTAGCGCCAAAACTAATTTACGAACAGACAAATTGCACGCCATGAATGAGCAAATATTGGCGCCATTTTGTGCGTCGCACACAACAATATAGCGTGTTTGATTTTCATCATACATTATATCGTCTAACACGAATTCGATTACCAGGAATGAAAATGAAAAGTATAGCGCGAAGAGAATCGACGGGGTGTACGTTTTTATACTAATGTCATGGTAGCGTCTCGCTTTCCCTTTTTGTGGGATACAGTTATCGCGGTATTTTTGCTCCGAGTACGTAATACAAGATACGATCGCCATCGAGGCACATGCCATACCTTCAGTTTTCTCAATACCACTTGAATATTTACGGCGTCTATCAGCTTATAATATGCATAGTGTTACTCCTCTCTCTGTATTCCTATTTATTCTTTTTTTTATGCGCGCATCGTGCGAGATCGCGAAATTGCAAAAGATCGACTGATATTAAATTTCCGTGCCATCGGATATGAAACTTTGTCGTTGACAAAAAAAAACGTAGAAATAAAAAAAAGGTTTAATGTGTATGCACTATGAGAGGAGGTCGTTGAAATAACGACTTGACTCGCGCAGTGTCAGTAGCAAATTTTGAAATTGAAACGGATCCAACTGTGCCAAACGTCATTCCGGGGCTTTTTTCGCACTTTTTATTTTAGCAAGTTAGAAAAATGCATTCTCTAAAATATCATAATAATTTTGTCCACCCGGGGAAAGTGCTTTTTTGCGAACGAGCTTCCGGACTTTCCGGCCAAAATGTTCGTCCACGGTTGGGATATATTTTTACATGACAAATCATTTTAGACCAGCGCAAAAGGCAATTCATCAAGTGCATTTCTCTTTTGTAATTTGGAGCATCACTCGAGGTGATTTTTCAAACGAGGCGTGGATAAATTATTGACCTCCTTTGAAGTATGGATTTAATCGATTCATTATGTGTCGGGGGCCGAAAGAAAAACGTTTGTCTTGGGTTAGATTCTGCGCGACGCGCCAAATCGAGCTGAACTAACAGAGCCACTGTTTTTGAAGAACCCAAAAATGCTCAGACGCAAAAACAATTTTTACCCACTTTGCCACGCTCTTTTCTTTTCGCTGCAAATTTTTGTCGAGTTAAAATCAAGGGGACGAATTCGTTTTTTTCTTTGTTCTTTTTTCAAACCTGAACCGATTGAACAAATTTTTCCAATCAGCCCTCAACAAAAGGCGACTTTCGTTTTCCATCGGCAAAGCGGGACGCAATTCAATTTGAGCCTCGGGGATTAATTGAGATCCGTTAACAAATTACCATTTGGCTAAACGCAATAAATTTTTAAAGTCGAAAGACCGTTTGACAAACAATGCTTTATAATATCCTCTCGTGTCAGGTGCCTTCGCGTCGCAAAACGCATTTCGTGTTCGGCGCACTTCGCCATTCGAAAATACGATAAAACCATAGTCGAGACTTAGCCCATCAGGCTTGTTGAAAAAAAAAAAAAAAGTAAACCATTTCATAATATAGAAATAAAAGAAGCAGTTCTCACAAAAGAAATCAATGATCGCATTAAAATTAGTACATTAAAAATACAATTTAGCGATGCAAAAAAATGAACAAAACGGCGCTGATGCGTGTTATGAAAAAGTCGTCTTCTCTTGCGGGTTTTCTATGGCGTTGAACAATTTTTGTAATTAAATTTTTGTATAAAAGTATTGATGGCGAGAACGCCACCCTGTAAATTATGGTAACGATGATGAAACGGCAATTACAATTTCGAGCATCTGCGCGAGATTATTATTCCTGCTTATATTTGCAGAAAGGCGCAACGGCAAAACAAGCTTCGCCTCCTCTCGACTTTTCCAACTTGAAGCCACTAAATGCATCAGCGTTAACTTGCGGAATATTCAAGTCTATGCGTATAATGAGGTTAATTAAATTGAAACAGAGCTAGCTTTTAAAAAGCTCGCAATTGCATTGGGACGGCGAAAGGTACACATTTCCGAGTGGTCCTTTTTTATCATCGCGAAACGCATTCATTTGTGCTCAGCCTCCCCCGCATATAATAACAAATTCAAGTCAATAAAAATTTCCACGCAAAGCAAATGACAATTTAATCAAATGAATTGGCGCCGTTTAATGTGGAATAAAAAAAAACAACAAAATTTACGGACTGTTCGACGTATGTTCCACTTCAAAATGCAATTCATACGTGCAGAGCCAACGAGTTTGCTTTGTACGAATCAAATGTTGCTACGCGGACACGATATTTTATACTTTTTGATTCGCAGAAAAGTATATATCCCTGAAAATAATCGAATGCAAAGAACTCTTTTAAAGCTAATTGAACAATCGGTCGTCGAATATATTTTTTCGTTATTCTCAGTCGGTTATAATCTAGCCCCGAGGGGGACGGTTTTATTTTCTCAATTTTCATTAATTTTCAAATTGGTTCACATGCGATAACGAAACTGTCTCGAACTAAGACAGTACTTTAATTTCCGCTCTCATTTCGTTGAGATTCAAATGCTCCAGATGTCATGACAAGGGAAGTCACGTCTTATTCGCAACGGCGTATAAAAGTTTGCGCGCCGACGCGAGCTTATAAATCGTTTGTTTGGGCGAGGGGTCATCTCGTGGATGGAAAATTGACCACTTGTCCGAAGAAAAGTTGTTTTGTACACAGCGCTCTCGCGTTACCGCAGACTTAGTCAACAAGCGCAATAATAGTCATCTCAAATGTTCAAATTTGTCACCGGGCTGATATAACTTTTACCCTTTCAATAGACGAATTTCCTGTTTGACTTTCATACAATTTTTATCCCGCCTCCGCTCGGATCGAAGGAAATTGTGCGAGCATTTTCGTGAAAATTTATTGCTCGCTTTATTCGCAACGAATTTGAATAATTGTATGATGCGTGCAGTTGGTACGTGTTATTTAAATGAACTTCATAAATTAATAAACAAATTCCCGTCTGACAGAAACTAACGCGGTTTACAACATTTAATTCGACGCTACAAGTCAATTGCATTACGTAATTTAGTTTGTTAGTTTATCACGAGGATTTAAATGAATATATAAATGATAGATTATTCATTGACTACAAATAATGTTTTAACAGGACAATACATATTCTATCTATGTTTGATCTCTAATGATAAAAAGCATTGAAAATAATCATTTTCAATTGAAATCTCAATTAATCAATTAATTCGTTATAAATGTTTATAAATAATTCATATTAATTGTTCAATCTTTCATACGTCTTTTTTACCAAGTACGTTTCAATCGATGAGAAACACAGAGTAAAGCGTCTGCTCTGATGAAGTTAACATGTAGAGAACACGATTTTAATATTTATGAAAATATCAATTTCATATAAATGTTATAACATCTTGTAACGCGTAGAATGATATTACAGTCTTCTATTAATCGTTTTGACCGTTTGGAGCCGCGTTTACTCAGTTTTTGCGGTATTTTTTTGAGCTTCCTATTCTATTCTATATATACCTTCGACAAAGACCGCCTTTCGCATTCTTCAGTAGTATAGTGGTCAGTATCCCCGCCTGTCACGCGGGAGACCGGGGTTCGATTCCCCGCTGGAGAGATTTCTTTTTGCATTTTTACAAAAAAACCCAATCATTTAAATTTTTTCATTAACTTTTATCCAATACTTCGGAAGTACCGAGAACCGCTTATGAAACGTATTTAAATGTCTTTAACATCTCTACAATACATATAAGAAGCTCCATGGTTAATTATGCAAGTGACTTTGCTCTACAATGATTAACAATTTAGTACATCATCTAATCTTATAACTTAAGACGATATGGAAATGAGAGATGTAGTTTAAAAGAACATTGTTACTTTTATTACAAACAGTTGTTGTAGTTTACAAACAAATGTATAACATTCCTTAAATCTATAGTGTAGTGTATAGATACTAATTTATACACAGTCTTTGCACCGTATTTGAAATATTTACAGTGATCAACTCACTTCATCAAAAATACACTATTCAAACGACGACACAAGTTTCGCTCTTGATAATAATAAGATTTCCTGTCATTCCATTATTGATACATCTTGTTGATCATTATTTACAAATAAATCCAATCGAGTAGTCGGTGCAGCAAAACGGTTCACGGATATTGAAGCATCGAAAGCACGCTGAACTTGATATTGAAAAATAGTCAGCAAACCGTTGAAATAAATCACTGAAAAATGATCAATACATAAGTGCTTTTTTACCCGCGCAAATAAAAATCACACTTGCGATGAAAGAAGTTTCATTTTCGTTGCGGCTCACGCGATCGACGTATATATTAACGGGGCGAACGTATACACGAGCGTCGCGTGTGTGTTAATAAAAGCGGTACCGACGTTCGATTCGTTTTCTGCAACATCGTCGCCTGCCATTTTCGTGATTGAAATACCCAAACTCCGGTTCTTATCGTGTCGCAAAGTTTTCGCTGATAAGCCGCCGTCGAGCCGCGCGGCTTTTTTTGCTCCGCTGCACACAATGCCTCGCACGATTATCGATGCCAGGTAACAAACGAGCGTGGGGGACTGCGTTACAAAGCCATCAATCTACGGGTCCAACTTAATTTCCGCGTCAGTCGTAACGTCTTCCAACCTGCTCCGGTATTTCTGCAGCCGTTCCAACCAGGCTTTCCAATATAATTGCAGCAGGTCCCCCTTGATCTCGTGAACAGTCGCTCTGTCGCCGTTCGAATAGCAGACGATAATAAGACCGTGCGAGATCTGTTAATCAAAAAAATTCAGTTAGTAAATTATGAAAAAATAAGATAGTAAAATGATAATAACAAGCATGAGACACATTTGGGGGATATAAGAATTGTATCAGTTGAATGTCAAATTTTAATAGGACCAGGGACGAGAGATAAATTTTTCATGAGAATTATGTTGCGATGTGTATACCTCGAAAGGATATTTCTCATCCGCATTTAAAGCGCCGATATAAGAAGCCACTTGCAAAGGTGCATCGTAGGTAGACATGATACTGCTCTTCTGTTTGTCTGACTTCTTCCAGTCGACGAGACACAATTTCCCCCTTTGTCGAAAAAACAGAAAAGAACATCCTTTTATTCGCCTAACGTAATACACTACTAAAGTTCTTCAAGAACTTGAGAAGACGAGATGATTTATAAAAACGTTAACGATAATTTATCAAATCCAATAATTAGTTTTTTAATCATCTTAAGAGTTGAAAGATATTTCTTAATTCTTTTTATTTTTTAATTTCTTCCTCTGATGAGTGATTTTATTTTTGATATTAGATCTGAGGTAAAGTATACCGTATGTCAGATCCCGACGACTCGGGAATACATTCAGAGGGAGAGGAGGCGAGGCATTTTTTCGCTTGAGCTCTCCGATCAGACATTATTTGTACGATATGAAATCCATTTTACCTGTATCGAGCAATACAATCGAGGTATCCACGATAATGCAATTGCGGGTGAACCACGTGCGATTCGATTGCCTTGACTTCAGACATGTCCTTTAAAATATGATACACGCTCTGGAAAGCCGGCTCGACGTTCTCGTGTACGTCCAACGGCTCTTTCAAAAGGTACCCGTGAATCGCCGCATGCAAATGTTTGCCGTTTCGAAGTAATTCTGCGAACACACCGCGGACGAATTATTGTTTAATGCATTATTGATTTCAAATGTTTGCGGGGCCGACATGAGAGCATTGTATTTTCATATAAACTGTTCAGCTTCAATTTCGCTGTTTCGACGATGCTTTTATCCCCCAGCCTCCACTTGCCTAATTTAACGACTTTTATAATAATAAAACACGACGAAAGTATTTGCGTTGTGCGAGCACCAACTTTTCGAGGTCCAATTTTTAAAAGGTTAATAATGTTTCAACTCCAAACAAAAGTTCCCATCGCGAATAATTCAGCTGATTAAATATTGATAATTATTTGTTGCCGCCCGTTGCTTTTTGTGAATTTCCTCGATATTAATAACTAACAAACGAGGTTTAATTGTTGATGTGAAACAATTTTTACTGAAATTCATTACGGTTCAACGCGGAATAATATAATAAAATTAAATCAAAGATATAAATCAAGAGCGAATGCAAATATAGCATTATAGCTTGCATTTATAGTTACATCCCTCATAATGTAGTATCGCATTGTTTGCGTTCAATGATTCATTTTTAATATGATCTGCTTCGAACTTTTAATTATGAAACAAACCGCTGAATATTAACAAGCGTACCCTGTTTATAAATTTGAAATCCCTCTATTCCCATCTGGACGATCATTTTTTCTCCCACCTGTCCAGCATTGCCCTGGCCTCCTCAGACATCGTTGCATTTAGAATTTTTGTCACACTTGGATATTTTGAACCGTCCTCATGGTTGCCACTACGAAGTGTCATGACCCTCCCCGGTATATCCAGCGTTGTATCTTTTTTTATACTCTGATCTATTACACCAATAAGAGATTGTTTCTTCTCAACTTTAGTCTGTTTCGAAGTTGCCTTCTTCAATTTTGGTTCCGTTTTTTTATTCTGTGTGTTAAATTTCATATTTAACAAACGATATTCATAGCTTTTACCAGATTTCACGTTATTTGATTCCGAAGAATTTTGAAGTGACTTGAAAAATACTGGTTCTGTGTCGATATTTGGTTCCTATGGAAAATTAATTTCTATAAGAAATGATATTCATTATAATAATTAAATATTGTTATTGAAAAATAAACCTTACAACGTGTGGAGGAATTGCTTGTTTTTGTTCGTACTTCAGCCGTTTGACTTTCTGTGCTTTTGTTTCAACTAAATCGCCAAAAAGTGCTTTCATTTCTTTCATCCTCTCGATGGCTTTTGTGCCTTTGCCTTTTTGACGTGATTGCATAAACTGCTTTGTTTGAATTTTGAGCAGTTTTCCCGCCACATGTTTGAACATGATTCAACATAACCTCTCAAAATGATACCTGAAACAAAAAATATAATGAATTAAAATTACTCAAAAGTATACTATTAATAGAAAAAGGAAATTATAAATATTTGCTTGAACTTTTTTTACAATTTACCGGTAGTATGATGAACAAGTTTATGTTTTGCAATGTTTTGCAAATTCTGAAGTTCTCTTCGAGTAAATGTAAATGACGTTTCATTAGCTCAGTGGTTTCTACTACATACCTGATTAATTCATACAAAACACACTCAATAGGTACTGAAAACTAATAATACATTGCAATAAAAATAATTTCATTCTGCAAAAAAATAGTGATGAAAAGCTGATCCATCCGACTTGTTTATGTGAATGGTGCTGACCCCTGGATGTCGGTCAAGTAGGTCTCTCTAACAGCGAATAACACACTTCAAATTGAATGAACAATTTTGATTATTAATTTATGTATTTACATTCATAATAGGTAATTTAATATCCTGATAAATTATTCCGTGCGCATAGAAATGCAATTTGTATAAAAAATATTTATTAGTATAACAATTCAAACGTTAGACATTTCACAATGGTAAACAATGTAAACTGTAAATAGCCAAACAAATTTACAAATTTACATCACAGCATTCCCGAAATCAAATTTCATGTTTTCTTCTTCTTTTTGACTTTCGTTGCTTTAGTTCTGTTTGCGTTGCCTTGCACCCTTTTAACTTTCAGAGGAACATAGCAATCCTCCTCATTCTCTTCCGCCTCTTCCTTCTCGATTGTCTTGCAAATATCATGATACCTTGTCGAACTCAAGGTAAGACCTTCGAAATCCGATTCGTCATCGCTGCTGGGCATTGCGATGAAGTCGGTTTCCATCGAAAATGCGTCTGTCGAATTAAATTTACTCGGAACAAACGCGCGCTCTTTTTTGGAATCCCGATAGAGATAAACGTTTGTTGAAAGCGCAATTTTGTTTTCGTCAGAATTGTGTTCAGCCTCCATCTTGTCATCTTCAGATGAGGAAAATATATCGGTGTTGAACGTTTGACGTGACTCGATGAATGTCTTTGGCGGGAGGAAATTATTCGACACTTCAACAACGCTTCGATACGTTTCATAAAGTTCGTTAGAATTATCTGCCACTGATTTCTGAAATTGAAAATAAGTTTTTCAGTCAGTTACCGAGGATCAACAAATGTTATCAGACAATTTTTGTAAATTTGCTTTGTGTACCTTGAAACCAACTGCGATCGCAGAAAATTCTAACGTTTCCAACATTACGGAAGACAAAAAAGGAACTAAAATGACAGGAACATCTTTTTGAGCAGCCATGGTCACGATGTGTTTTATAAGCAACGGCGGATCAACTGTAGAGTCGAGCAAGATTGAACACAAATTGTTCTTTTCTAGCTGTCGAGTAACTGCGTTGACTCCAAAAATAATATTTTCGCTAAAAAGAAAATGATTCTCATTATTTCTTTTATTCTTTTATGTTTCATGAACTTTTTCAAAGACAAATTAATGCTTTTTTTCATATTTAAAATATTAACAGTATTAAAATACAACCTGGACGGATTTTTTTCAAATTCATCATTTTTCAAAACACTTTTCTTTTTCTCCAGTCGCTCTTCTTTGGTGAGTTTTCTCAGTTCTTTCCAAGGAATTTTGTTTTGGGGTCGTTTAAACTTTGGAAGAATACTAAAAAATAAGAAAAAAGAACAAACCAATTATAATAATTACAAAAAGTGAAATTGGTTAAATTTTCTTATACTTGTTTGAACTTACTTTTTCAAGTTTTCTTTGATTTTCAAACCATCTTCCTCATTGACTGCAGGCCTACGAAGTGCAAATTTGGATTGTATTTTTGTTTTCTTATTTTAACCTCAAATATGCCATCATAGAAATTTTATTTATTTCTTACCAGTAATTCTCATATGGCACTGCAAGAACGTTACGAACTCCTTTAACAGGTTTTTCTTCGAATTGGTTTTTTCTGTTTTTCCGTTTGGTCTGCCATTCTTAATTTTCTATTAACAAATCATTTGTAAACAAATAGAAAAACATTGCTCTGGAACGTTTGCCGGCAAGAATGATAATAAAGATTCTAAATTTACCGACAGAGATGGATATCGATTTGTTTATTTTCTCTCAGATTTCGATAGTCGAACTTCGAGAATTCAACCTCGCACTCAGAAATGGCGCGAAAATAAGGATTTATTTGAAACTGAACATTTTTTTAACTGGGGTTTTGTGGATTTTTTTATTGTACTCAGTATTTAAGATTTATAATAATTTTTTGTTTTTTACCACTTTTACTAAGAATTCTTTTTGCGTTTCCTTTAATCTTTTTAACTTGGAATACTTCACACTTTTTGTAACATTTTTCACCCCGGCTAGTTTTTGAAATATGAAATAATAAAAATATTATCAAACCGGGTACAATTCGTAAAAGTTTAAAATTCATTCAGGTCGTGACCTCTAACAATTAGAGTTTATTTAGAAGGAATGTGTGATTACTTGACGTCTGAACTGTCTCTTTATCTCTTCATCAGAAACTATTTTAAATGAAGTGGAATTCTCGAATCATCTGTTAACGTTTTCGAAGCGGAATCCATCAGGCTAAAACAGTTTCACAAAAAGAAATGAAATACAAAACATCAGTTTTTGAAAATAGTTTTTATTATTCATTTAAATTATTATGACAATTAAAATATAGTTTATACAAGTTTAACGCTCATAAAGTGTCATTAAACTTAAGTTGCAAAAATCTTTATAATTGGAATAAAGAAGATTCAGTGTTCCTATATATCATTAAAGAAACAGACAAACATATATATACAAAAATGCCACTCTCACACTCCCATTCTTAAGTAAATAATAAATTTGCAAAATTATAGTTGTACATAATAACACATTTTCAATAACCATGTAGGATGATTAGCCACTGTTACAATCATTTAAATAAAAAAATCGCTAAGAGGAAGCGTCTGGTCATTATGAAAATACAGTTTCAGGAAATATTAAAACAAAAATAATGAAACGTTACACTTTATGAAATATCTTCTTCGTAAATTATCTTGCTTTCGCGGGTGGTCTTGCACCAGATCTTTTTTTTGTTAACAGTCGATTAACTTCTACGAAAGTAGTATAACAATACTGTTCTCAAATCTCACACACATCAGAATATCCTCGTAATTAAATAGTACAAGCCGAACATAAGATTGATATCTACAAATACAGTTGTCGCGAGAGAGTTCTCGTTAATCCGCTCGCTAACGTTGGCTTGTTTCACACAGACGTCTCCGCAGTCCTCACCCTCGCAAATATCACAAAGTGTGGCCGTCTTTGGTTCATAGAATACCCTGGCTCGTCTCGCTGTAAACAAATATTCCAATTAGTTTCAACAATTTCTTCATCTTAGAAGAAAAAAAAAAACCTTTTTCAATATCTCCTACTTGTTTTTCATCAACTTACTTGAATCATAGTAATCGTAAATAGTCACTGGAACTGGTTTCTGTTTGGCAACCTTATGAGTCCTGAAGGCTGAGATGGTCGGGCAATATTCTTTCCTCACCATCTGAAAACCGAATCAAATTTTCTGAATTTGCTCTTTTCTCAATTGAAAATTACCTCACATAAAATGTGACATATCAAACCTTGTCAAAGTAAAGGACGACAATGGTATCGCCATTTCTCGTTTCCACTCGTTTGACGTGTTGCGACACCTCGAGACTGGGAAGTGCGTCCATGTCAACCGTGAAACCCGACGGCAGACTCACTTCCATTACAGCCATGTTACTCTCATTGGCTTCTTTTGTCGGCACAAACCTGTTTGCGGTAGAGAAAATTGGTTCAATCATTGTTATTTTGTTATTTCTAGTTGAGTCATGTCTGAATGTAAAAACTTACGCTGAGCAAACAGAGAGTTGCAGATGATCGGCGTTTGAAATTTTATCCACCTGAGGGTCTAGGGTAAACAGAGGCCAAGCTCCGGTTACGTTCAAGTTGTACTGAGAGGAAATTTGAACTACTGCAAAACCGCTTCCAGTAGCTGTTATGTTCACTGAGCGTGTTTTAGGAGGTAACTGCAAGAAAAAGGGAAGATTATATAGATCATCTACTATAGAAAAATCATCAATTTTTAAATTAGTTGAACAAATTGAAAATCATTGAAAAAATGAGATGGTGAAAAAAACTAACAGGTTGTTTTTGTAGGATCATAGAGTTGGTCGGATTGATATTCATATGATTTTTGCCACCGTTCTCGTAACTGAACTGGATTGACACGCTGTTGTCCTTGCTGGCTAATTTCTCGCCAAGTTTGGATAGAGCGTAGATGCCAATCACAGTGTCCTAGAAAAGAAAAGACATGGAATTTCATAAATGAATTGAATCAAAATTGATTAAAAGTTTGATTAAAAATAAATTTTAAATTAAAAAAAAAAATTTAAATTTAAAAATAGTATTGAGAACAAAATGATGTACCTGAGTGGATGCAAATCCACCTTCCGCGTTTCTCTGTTTGATCATCCACTTCATGAGTGGTAACGAATCGGCGACAAGGTTTCGTCTGAGGTACGTGAGCAAGTTGTAAGAAGTCATCTCGACGTCCACGGATCTGGGCATCGAGAACCACGGGTTTTTGTCTCCTTCGGGAACAGGTTTGCTCCACCATTTGAGGTCTTCTTTGGTTTTCGCTTTAGATTCTAGGATGTTGAAGGCTATCTCTTCGTAATGATGATTTGCAAGATTCAACACATAGGTGCACAAACTCAGAGCATAAACATCGTCCAGATCTTCCATGTTGCGAACTATATAGTCGACACCCTTGTTTATTGTATTTCTATATTTGTCAGCAGCGTCCTATTGATAAAAAATTGATCAACATTTTATATCAACTGTTACTTTGATAAATCAAAGTACACTCAACTCTCCTCTACCGGTCCCAACCGAAAATTTCCGCACTCCGCTATTGGTCCTACTCTCACTCCCCTGAACCCAGCTTCTCCCCACCACTGCGAATCGCCCAAGCACAACTAACCAATATCAAAGCGCGTAAAAAAGTAAACAAATAAAAATATAAAGAAATACAACATAGTCATTCTTTAACGTGTTGCCAATCAATTGTTTTGGTGTTCTTATTATTGTTGTCATTGTTTATTAAGCTTACGAGCGCTTTGGTTTATTTGTAAGTTGGTAGGAGTGGGGGAGGGGGGGGGAGTAGGGGAACCAGTTCGGACCCGTAGCGGAGCCTTTTTATCGCTTCGTAGAGGAGCCGAAAGTATATTTTGAGTTTATTAAATTAAATATTAAAATTAGATATTAATTTTATGAAAATGAATAATGAAATTTCTCATTTTGTTACTCACTCTTGTTTCCAGGAAAGCAGTGAGAGTGTAAGCAGTCAAGGCGAGACCCTTCGAAGCTCCACCTTGCATGTCCTTGTGGCTGATCTTTCCTACTTCAGGGAAACTTCCATTTGCTGCTTGGTTATCAGCCAGCCATTTCAAAGCATCGTCAACTATATGGTGTTCGATGTTAATGTATTCTGAAGCCTGGTGGAATGATTTGGCAACAAAAGCTGTCAGCCTGGAATTCAAACACGGAAATTGAATTACAGTCGTTGGATAGAATTTAAATTGGGTAAGTTTACGAGGAATATAAAATTGTTACAATGTACTTACCAAGTTGCACCACTTGGATCAGACATTCCAAAAGCACTGAAGGATCCGTCTGTGTGCTTGTAAGTCAGTTCCTGTTGGTATCCGACTTCCAGATATTTCAGGGCTTTACTCTGAACTGCTTGGTTCAACTGGTTGGTGTTCTATAAAATTTAATTGCGTTGTAAAATTTAGTAAATACTTACTATGAAATTTCGAAATTCTCATTTACTCGTCTAATTTGTTATACCAAAAATCTTTTGCAAAAATTAATGGCCATTCTTAACTGAGTATTATATATACTTTTATATATTATCTTATTATTATTATACATAAGATTTCGCAGCCTTGCCAATTTTTCTGCAAGCAGACCTGATTATGACCTACAAGTGTACAAACTTTCAAGTCGATTCAAGTCTCGGAACAATATAAAAATAAAAAAAACTGCAAGCGTATATGTATGATTATTTTTCAGAATTCGTCTATTTTCATTGTTTTTAATGTTGTAATGAAAAATTAGAATTACCTTAAGATAATTTAAAATAACAATGTTTGGTACAAAATTCAACATATTTTGTTCTCCACAACCGAAAGGCATTTTGATGAGGTTCGCCAGGTTCGGTATGCTCGGACCCAAAATGTCACCGACAGCCGAAACTTCGACGTATTCAGAACCAGGCACGACGTTATTTGGAATGTCGACTGTGATGTTAGTTCTCAATGATCTGTTATTTCTCAGGTCGATGAAAATAGCTCGGTTCCTGTACTGTGTCTCTCCCTCAGCTTTCACGAGCAATTTGTTTTCAACACTGTCTCCAGCCAGGATGCTGGTCGCAGAAGCTTTAATTGTTATTGGTCCGATTCCTTTGGTACTATCATGAAAGAAACTGACGCTCCAGATTGTCTCTTTACTTCTACTCTCTTTTTCCTTGATTGTTCATTTTCTTGAAATTGAAAAGTGTTAAATTAAGTGAAAAAGTAGATAAAAAGTGTCGTCACTTTGTAGTAAGTTTTGTAACTTACTGGGATGATCGTGAACTTCGTTTGAAATTTCAGCAAACTCAAACTGACTGTCGGTGTTATACAATGTGATATCAGCCACAAGGTCCTTGTCCATGTAGTTAAAAACTACAATTGGTATTGCCACTATTTCTCCACGAATCACAGAGTAGGGTAGATCCATAGACAAAAAGAATGGCTGGAACACTCGCAACTGAAACAAATAAAAATTTTCATTTCCATTCAAAACAAATTAGAATTTCAATGGTCATAAATTTTGCATTCTCACCTTTCTTGGTTGTTCGATAAGACCGAAACCATGAACGTTGTCAACCGCAAAGGCAGTCAAAACCCAGGACGTTATACTATCCGGGACTTGTCTCTTGATCACAGTCCTCCCTTCGATTCTATGTTAAAATTTATTGTTAAATGAACGTCTCGTTTAAAATTGGAAATAAAAAAAATTGAATGCAAAAAGAATTCAAAACTTTGTACTCCAATAGGAAAAAGTGATGAACAATTGTCAAACGATACCATCATGAAACTTGTGAATGGTATTTACAAGTAATTACGAGTAAATACAAGTATTTACAACTTCATTTCAAGCTGATTGCAAAAAAAATTTTTTTTCTTTTCTGAGTATCATAGAACAATTTTTTATAGAAAATGTATACAAAAGCGAGTGTAGGATGTGTATAAATACCCTGACGAGAAGTTTGCAAAAAGCCAAGTGTTTAAGATATCATGCATGAGGAAAACACGGGGCTTATTCCATACAGGGGTCGGGATGCGAGAGAACGCGTAAGGACCTGCCAGTGGTGGTCTGGTTACAAGTCTGTGCACTAGAGGTGGACCATTGTCTGGTCGCAAGGTGGATACCTCGTGAGGCGAGCCTGTTACTCTACCTTCCAAATACCCTGGTTGTCCTGCAATACAACTCCATGCCATGTAATTTACAAGTATACAATTCCGTTCATTCACATAGTCATTTTTCATAACTCCAACCAGTTCTTGGTTGCATCTCATTGTATTTTCAAATTCCTCCATTCTTAATATTCTCGTTAGCTGATGGATTGTGAATTTTCAATTTTACACTTTTCTACATGGATGTCTTACTGGGGCCCAAATTCAAAATTTTGTCCGTAACATTTTTCGTACAGGACGTCAAAATCACACACAAAATTTTCGAAAGATCCTCAATAAATTTAAATTTCTTAAAAATTGTTTGAAATTTAAATTCAGACATTTCCATGTGTTTATGTATTTTGATGTTAAACCATCCACCTCTGCGATGCACGAGTCACCCAACTACCAAAGACGTTACTGGTGTTATTCGGATTACTTTAGTAGGAAGGAAGGTTTATGATTATTTTTTGCAAAAGCAGATAGTAATGATGTAGATGCATGAGACCATGACACGTTTTCCAATACCCATCACCTTTTCATGATTTTTTCCTAGTAGATTTACTTTTGTATTTTGAATTTCAAACGTGAAACCTGAACTGAATTCAGTATCAATTTTTATAATATCATTTCACATTACCCAGCATCAAGCGTTTGCCAAAGCCAGGTTTCAGGGAAATTTTTGCGAACTTTCATCTTCTCAGAGGCTACACTTTGACTTGCGACTGGACCAGCGGCAGACGCAAACATAACTGCATCGGGACTAGCTCTGTAGTATACTATGCACATACAAGTTAAATTAAGTTTTTTTTTTATTATGAATAATTATGAATCTTCAAACTGAGATGATTTTAATTTTGTCAAATTTGAAAGTCTCAGCCAAGTCAGTATTTGATCATGATGTATATTAACCGTATGAATTGTTACGTCGGTTCATTGCTCGTCTAAAAAATGCATGCCATACCTATGAAGGCATGACAAGATTGAGAGCAATGTTAAATCCTAACAAATTACAAGTCTGATTCAGAATTATTAGAATTAGTCCCTACAATTTTAGTATTTTGTAAGTTGCATTTATCGTTAACTAAAAACTTGTCTAATGAATACTTACGGATTGGGAAATACTCGTAGACGTAACCGTTTGTCAATACCACAACGCCTGTTTTCTGCAACAAAACAATTCGTTTTATGGCCGTCAGTTGTCAAGCGCTGTAATTCAGTTTGTAATTTATGTGCATTTCAAATTCGATCGTACCTGGAAAATGTCATCAGCAGTCGCTGAACCAGACCTCCAATACGACGCTCTAAATCCGTAATTGTCATAAGGTGACATCGCGCTGTGATCGTATGACCTCAGCTCTTCTTTTACATGATCCTAGATAAAAGAAAGAATTTTGTAATTTACATCTCTATTAACTCCTCTAGCGTTCAACTTTAGAAATTGCATAACTCATAATTAACAGTAACTAGATTTAATTTGTTCATGCATTTTAAACGGTTTTTACAAAATTACCATTGAAATATCATTTCCAGATTTTAGCAGCAGGGATCTTTGATCGACACCCAAAATTCCGACGTAAGAGTTTGGTTTGGATGTGATAGTCAGGTCGACATTAGCTCCCGGAGTCGTTTCGCCAGGAGTAACCTTGATGTCAACGAAATTTTGTAACGTGCCGTCCAGTTCAATGTCCAAAGCATCTGCTACGACTTCACCGTCATCAGTCACGTAGGACACGAGGACATGAGCTTCCGGTGCCATCACGTAAGTTGCTAAGAATCTGAAATTCAATCATCAATTAATTTTTTCCTTTCATTTTTCATTTTGATTATATTAAAAAAAATTACAACTTGAAACTAACTTGAACGTAACAAAGTTTTGATCATGAACATGGAGAGAGCTGGCAAATAAGATGTCTCCTCTACCAAGGATCTTGTAGCTTAGATACTTAAGTGGGTGGGTAGAATTTACTTCGATCTCCACATCTTGATTGACCTGAAAAGGAATTCGCACGATTTCAGTGGAATAAAATTGTATTAAAACGTCTTAACAATTTTAGATCCTGTTGTTTAAAATGTTTGCACTGAAAAATTGTTAACTCACTTTTGGATTTTTGGTTTTTAGAGTTGCTTGGATAAAGGTGTTGCTTGGAGACATTGCTTGGTGGGTCGGAGGGAACCATTCATACCGATTCAAATAGTAGGCCTGAAAAAAGCCAAGTTACAAATCTCGTTTTGGAGCAGAAGTCTTTGGATGATTTGAATGTTGCTTACCTCGATGTTCAAAGGATAAGAATTGTTGTTTTCTGGCATTGGGGGATAAAAGTTGAGCTCAATCATTCCATTATCATCTAGCATCCTAGAGACGTTCGTGTTGGCCGACTGGTTAAAAGTGTAGCCATAAGAAATCTTAACCGGATTCGTTTTGTCTCTGACTGGGGATCCGTCGTGGTAATGCAACCTCAGCTGAATCACAGAACAAACGATTATTATGATAATTGCGGCCATTCGTTTTGTAACTGTACAACCGTCCGGATCATTACACTTACAATAGCCGTGTATTTAAGCCCTGGTTTATAGTACTCAGACGTTTTAATGAGGTCCATATTGTATTTATATTTATGAAGCGTCACTTGAGTCGAGGTGTTCTGTCTGCGACCGGTCAGAGCCTCTTCTACTGCAACCTCTATTTTCACCGGTCTTGTGTACTCGTCCATCAACCTGTCCATCAGTTTTCGATCAGTTGGGGATATATTTTTAGATAACATATTTACCTCAATGTGTCCGACTTACTTGAGATCTTTGATGATATCAAACTCGACTGTTACTTTCCCATCGATCGGCAGGATCTTTCTGGTTGGGTTTTGGAAAAGTGGTTGGATCACTCCAGAAAAGATGTCTGGGTAAGCTGTTATCGTTGCCTCTCCAACAACTGGTTTTCCATATGTATATCTAACCAGAAAATGCAAAATTAATTTTCTTCAAAACAATTTTTTTCCCTTCTTCTTGTTATATAAAATCAGATAAAAATATTAAAAACCATTCTTCAAAAAAACGATAGAACCATGTTTTAAAAAAAAGCAATAAATGAAAGCAGGTCTGCCCTAATAAAGTTGCACTGAATTAGATAACAACATTCCACAAAATTATGCCAAAGCAAATTCCAATGGAATTAATTATAGTTTCGCCGTATATAGTATCACGAATAATCTCGTTTAATTTGCAAGCCGTGTTCATTCATACACGTTCAGACGTGAATCTTTTTTTCTCCTACAAAGTGAACATACTTGGCGTGCACGGTGGCAAAGATCTTTCCCTCCTTGAACGTCACGTCCTTCGCAGTGTCAATCGTTACTTCAAACTTGGGCAGCACGTACTCCGCGACCTGGAAACCTTTCTCGAACAGCTGATCCCCGACGTTGACGACGATTCTCCAGTCTCCCAAAACCGGGGAGTTGGAAAGTTCGATCTCATCGCTGTACACGCCTCTCGTCAGCGGCGGCTTGTTCCATTGTTTGATCCTGTTTCCAGCGCCGTCCTACGGAACATCGGATCTCCATTTGAGTCCCTTTTTCAAACATTAAAAAAAAAACAATCACCCATTCTTCATCGTTCGGACACTCACGGCGATGTAAATATCCATCTGTCTGGTCTGAGCCGGCCTCAGTCTCGAGTCCAGTACCACCGCTCGGAACATCACTTTGCTGCCGGGTTTGTACACGGCCCGATCCGTCTGGATGAACACCGAGTAACTCTTGTGAACATACTGCACTTCCGTCGAATTTTCAAAGTAAAAATCCGACAGGCCTCTGGTCCTCAGCCTGTATTTGCCAGGACTCGTGTCGCCAATCTGAGAATTGCAATTTGTTTGTTGTCAAACAATAAAAAGTGGATGGAATAATAAGATGAAAATTGATTCACACAGTCTCGAGTGAGTTTCATAATAGGGTATTGCAAAGCTGAACTATATTTTTCATAACAGAACTTGAGATCCGTCTGAAATCTACTCGGATAAGGATTAGATCGAATGGGCAACAGAATACCTTCTTAGAAAAGAAAATTTTTTCAAGATTATGCAAATCATATTTCCATCATATTATGTTATAAGATTTTTTTTTAATTTACAATTGCGTTATTTTATTTCTCATTCTGCGCATTTCGGTCTTGATTCTCTCGATCAAAATATGAATTTACTTGAGACAGGAGGTGTCATTAGGAAGGATTTATTTAATGATGTATACTGTGTGAGGTATTAAATATAAGTATAATGAATACTTTTTTTCTCGGAAGGAAAATTAGAATTAATTCGAAGCAATTACATATAATAAATCAAGAACTTGTTTCAGTCGCAATTATAGAGTTTCTAGTAAAGATTCTTGTTCTTTATTTATTCTAATACATTTTTTAAAGGAAATTTTTACCTCCAATTTGACTATTCGCGTGGTGTATGGTTCCACCCACGCGATTTCGGACGCGTTGAAAACGTCACCGCTATCTAAGGTTCCGTCCAATTCGACGAGGATTCGCTGCGGAGAAGAAACTCCGGCGGTGCTCACGGCAACGTGGTATTCCGAATTGGGGCGAACCACTTTTGGACCAATGACGGAATAGTATCTACGATTTAAATGCAACGTTAGCAAAGGCCTATGCAAACACATGTCATATCTGTATGTGGAGCATGTTACAGACAACTTTTTACTCCAATCATCTAACAGGTGCTATTTTCACCCGCGACACTTATTTGCTCCACATGCGAACCTTTCGATTCAATTTAGAAATCACTATCAGTAATGCTCGAGTTCAAAAATAATTACAAATACAAAGTTGAAAATAACCTTGCGTTTCAGAAATACCAACCACGTTACCAGTTTGATTTTTCGTTTCTTTTATTTGGTCCTCTTTTTTTATTTTATTTTTAATCGACATTCTGTAATCCTTTTTTGGAATCGGTTTTGTTAGTTCGCGCTAAAATTTAACGACCGATAGTGCGAACATTGTAAGGAGAGTTTATTTACTCTGAAAACAGACCGTAAATCAGAATTCAATCTTTTTGTCGGGCAAGTTAATAGAGTAGACGTTACGAACGCGGACCGTCAAAATGTTAATAATTATGGGCAAACGAGGCGGTGAAATCTTCAAAGAGACGTCAAGACGTTTGAGAAGTTCATCGCGTGTAATTCAACGCGCGAACCCGAGCATCTGCAAGTGATCAGCCGAATGAATCAAAACTGTTGTTTAGCATAATTTCATTGTGGAGTTTCGAAAGAATAAAAAAAAAAAACCGGCTCTTATATAAATGTGATACGTACTGTACTGCGGGCGCGCATATAAAAAGATTGCACAACAAAAATATCGAAGGCCAGCGCCAGTCCATTTTTCCGCCGGGTTCTGTAATGCAAAATCATGAGTGTGTTTGATCACAAAATTGAATTCTAAGTCGCTCGCCCACTCGCTGGAAATCACTGCGATCAGCGGTTAACATCGAATCATCATCAAAAATAAAAGCTGATTCACAAAGATAATTAATTCTTTAGTACCAATAGTTTTTTCTATTTTTTTTTTTTTTTTTTTGATTTTTTGACATCCATTTCCTGAGTCATCGGGAAGTTTTATTTACATTGTCAGAGGTTCATAACGAGGCGCACTTTTGCTGTTCGCTCGAACCGACAACTGTTGCGAGCCAGTAATTAATGTCAAACCAAAAGTACAAAGCCGGGGAAAAAGATCGACTAATTATAAACCAGCAACGCATTGTATCTTTTCGTTTTATATCTTGTGCAAATATTGGAGGGTTCAAACTAATTCAAAGGGGTGACGTAAACTTATCGCAAATGCTAATTTTGAGATAAGTTTGTTGCCAACAGTTTTTGTCATTCCAACTGTATCAAGTTCCAGAAACGTATGACGCAAATTAATTTGAAAAAAAAATTGAAAAATTCCGTGTTCTTGTAATTTTGCACTTATTGGCTGTTTTGTTTTAGCTGTTTTGTTCTGGCTGTTGAAGGGAACATGTTTGGATAGTAAAATTGTTTGAGACGACAGATATCTCTTGGATGATTAGCGTGAAATTATGCCGAATGTTCATAAAAGTAATTTACATTATGGAGAGAAGATGAATCGCGATGTTTAATGCAACAGTTGGGCAATAAAGCAGCGTCGCTATTACAAAACTCGGATGCGATTCCGATGTCCCTGGTCGCGCCACAACATGCTGGGCTCTCGGTTATAATAAATGTGTAACTGCAACCGATAAATATTTCCTTTGTAGCCGCGAGTCTCTCCACTTGTGATTTCTCTTGTTTGCAAACCATTGAACTAGTTGCCTATGTCGAGTAGATGTACGACGCTCTTGTAAAGTCACCTGCGAGTTAAACGAGATATCCCAGGAAAAAAAAAAGATTCTTTTGCGTGTTATGCACGAAGATGGCATACGAGAAAGTCGAAGTGTGTCAGATAACGTTTTCAATGCACCGGCAGCATGCGGTGTAATATGCGGAACCTATTCTTATTCTGACAATTAGACAAATGGAAATACGAAAAAAAAAACACAATTTTTGCAAGATAAAAAAATTATAATAATTACAATAATGTAATCCAGGAAATTAGAAAACGTGAAGATGAAAAAAAAAATTTACAACGGTTCCAAGTTTAGGAAATTAGATGACGATTGAGATGAAAAGTGTGCGGTTGAAAAAAAAAGAGATTTTTTACATCGATAAAACGAATGACGAAAAAAGGCAATTTGTTCTTTAAATAGTTCAGGTAAAAACTGACCGCAAGAATGTCCCGCAGTTATTTACAAATAGTTCGACTTCTGCACTGCAGTTGAGGAAAGTAACAATCGGAGGTCGTCGCGAGTTTTTGCTTGGGAAAAAAAAGTCAGATGAAGATGTAATTTAATTATCAAATGTTGTTTCCGGCGATGGTTAACGTGATGAAAATTTGGACCAAATTTTTAAGAGCAATTTAGTAATTTTTATGTTCTGACGAAGAATTTGACTTTATGTGCCATTTGTGAAAGAATGTCGCGTCAAAACGTTATTTAAAAATAGAATCTAAAAAAGTGAACCATAAACATACCTCGAACCGATCAACAGTCATCGTCAAATCCATGTCAACTATTTTCACAAGTTACAACTTGCTTAGTTATGAATTTTTTAAAAAAATTTTAAGTGAAATTTTTTTACGTTTGCTAATGTACAGGTGTTGGAAACAAAAAAATCTGGCACCAAACAATGGGACTTCATTGTTAACTGAAATTGAAGGTTGAAAGCATAAAACTGTTTTCGCTGCGATTCCAAGCCGAAAGAAAGTCACGGCAAAGTAAACATGCAAATCGGTAAACAAAAGTCGCTTTTTTCGTCGTTGCTTGAACTAATGACATTGGAGGGGCTGTGATGCCTTCTTTTTGAAACGGTATATTAAGAAGCGAAATGCAATATGATTGAGAGTATACAACGTATGAAATATGACCGAGTCGGGGCATAAAAATACAATCAAAGGCGGCGAAAATGTGGAGCGAAAAATCAACAGAGGCTCATTTATTGCATTTTAGCGAGCTTGATGATGTGAAAATGATTTGTTACGTCCCAA
This sequence comes from Trissolcus basalis, assembly GCA_025266255.1. NCBI lineage: Eukaryota > Metazoa > Arthropoda > Insecta > Hymenoptera > Scelionidae > Trissolcus > Trissolcus basalis. The sequence goes on along the minus strand of JAAMPD010001102.1, from coordinate 5,009 downwards.
ATGGGATATCCTTTCCCTACACTTTTTATTCCATTGGACGAAATTTTTACTTTCAATATCATATCAGTTATTTCATCTCGATGTTTTAACCGTTTTGATTCGTCAAAATTGTGCATTTTCCATTTCTAAAACTTGTTAATTTTTCATTTTTGCAAGTGGTGAATCATTTTTTAATTAATTGATAGAAAATGGTAAATAACCGATGACAGGATATTGAAAACGATGAAGAACCATGAGCTTTCCCACGCAGTTCCATTTGGTTTTCGTGTACTTGAGGCCCCGAGCCTTTTTATAATTCAAATGTTTCATTGAGAAATGAGATTATGTGGATATGAGTGTGAGACATAAAAGAAACGCGCTGCGTGGGAAGATACGGACTCTTGCCTTTTTCATAATCAAACGAAAGCACAAGGTTAACTCGAAGATCTGCAAAACCAAAATAAGAGCATTCACACACGTCCCGCTGATTCATAATCTTAATCCATCGTTGTGGTAGCTTTATTTTGTTTTCTACTATCTGCCATAACTGCAAATTCTTATCTCGGGAAGAACCAGCCGCAACATGATGTGTCAATATTCCCAGAGTTTCGAATTTTTTTCTAATCAATCTTGACACAGCGACGACCTTTTTTTGTTGAATTTCGCGCCGGTGATTTCTCTACTCTGCGAGGTAAACAATTTACTCTTTCCATTGTCATGGTCGCGGAACAAGTTCAACCGATCCAGGCCCGTGCTTTAATTGTAAAATATTAATGCCAAGCTGACTCCTTTTCCTCCTGCTCTTTTGACATTATCTCAACAATTAAGCGAGCCATCCAATTACCTCGACGAAAGTCCTCAAATGACTCGATTCCTCGAAAGTCCTTTTTTTAAATATTTCTTACTCGGCAACATATTCTTCCTGCGATTATAAACAATTTTTATATTTCCCATCAACTTTCATACTTTCAGTTTTAATTCACAATTTAGCGAAAAAATTGTTACGCAATGTTTTTTTGTTATTTTCCTTTCCTGAACGTTACAAAACTAATTCTTTCCCTCGATTCGTAAATGTGATGTTTATTTTGCGGCCACTCATTAAATTTTATTCGAAACCATTACATGAAACTCAGTGAAAAAAATTTCATTTTTAATTGAACATTTTTTCCCTGCAATTATTTTCTCCAGCAGTTTTTTGAATTTTTTTTTTTTTTTTCGTTCTTGTTTGTTCCAGGTGTTTCTTATGGTAAGATCTGACGTCTAAGATAGTTCCTGATGATTGACCGCGCGATGCAGATCGGCACTCCTTGTTTGAAAATTGTTAAACGCACATCCGTCGTTCACCATTAGACACTTCGAAACATAACAATTCCAGGCACGTTCAGCTCCTATTAAGCTGGAACTTATTTCACTTGAGTAATCCTGCGGCAGGCTCAGGTATTCGCTTTTCACTCCACGCAAGTGTTCGCCAGCAGCTCACAAATTCCTCGCCAGAAGAACCAAAACAATTGAATTAGAAGCTCTCACTTCCATTGTACCAACTCGATGAGCTCTGGCCTTCGGGAAAAAAATCTTTTCCGTGCCTCATCCAAAACCATTTCTCTTCCAAAACATTTTTCTCTTCCAGAACATTTCTCTTGACAAGTTAGTATATTCATTCCTCATACCACGATCCTTTTTCTCAACTCGAGACGGAACTTTGTACAAAAAACAAATAATTGTTTACCTTGTCAATTTTGGGTGGGGAAAAAAATCCTTTTCTGATCGCAGTGATTGTTTTCTTATCACACCTGGGCGCGAACACTTATTTTTAAATCCGTGACTCACCTGCGGTGCAGAAGAATTCGCCAACTTCGGTGTGCCACTTAGCACACACGCAACTCCAAAAACAACTTTCGATTCAGTTTCGGTATCGGCTTTTTCACGTCTCGGTGCGCAAGGTGGCTCGCTTTTTCCCGGACCGATCTTCGCTCGGTGCGCTCCGGATCGGTACTCTAGCGTCACTGACTTCGCCAAACAACACACTACTCACACCTTATACGCTACGTTCTCCTACGCTCGATTCACAACACCGCCGATGTATATTGTGTCGCTTACTACCAATCAAGGTAGTATTCGTACCAACTGGACTGGCTGGCCACCGCGCGCTCGGTCTCTTCTCTCCTCTCCTTTTCTTCGCCGCTCTCCCGCGGTTCCTCTCAGAGGTCCTCCTCGCGCGTTCCTCTCTTATCTCTTCTTTCTCGACTTTTTTTGTCCCTTCTTTGGTTCCCTTCACCGTTGCTTGCAGGCTACGCATCATCGAGACGCTCAACGAAAAAGATCATTCAATGATTGGCTCTTCCATCTATCGCCAAGTTGAACAAAAAATATTAAACTCTTTTTATTTGATTTGGATTCTAATTTGAACTGGTCTTGAGTTTGTCAGTTTTTCTAATTTGTTTTAATCCTTGTCTTTCATCGTTAGATCTCTTTTTGTATAATTAAAAATTATAAATATTTAACAGCGTTTTTATACAACAATTGTTTTTCTCATGTAATTTAGCAGGTTTAAATCAACCGCTGGAAGTCGTTTTTCATCCTCCGTTCAGACTGTAATTAAAACATTTATTATGATATTGTGGACGGAGTTATCAGTGAATCGGCAATCTTATATTTTAACATTTAATATGAGACTTTCATAGTCTGCAACTTAGAAATTCTGGGGAAAAAGCGAACTTCAATAGAATTGCCTCGCTTTAGTTGTCGTTTATTAAAATTGCACTCTCCGTTGTTAAATAATTTAATTTGAGTTTCCCACAACTGGGACTTGAATGATTGAACAAATTTAAGAGAGTGTATTCTTGTGAAATTGTTCAAACAATGTGTTCCGTTCAATGCAAAGCGCTGATTAATTAAACTTCTCTCTCATCTTTATTATATTTTTTCTTATTGTTGTAGAAAATTGCAAACAAAACTCTTTTGTCACTTTGATTTGGCAAGATTTAATTTTTCAATTTCACTCTTTTCATATTTGTATTGTTTTGTAACTTGAAAAAGTCGCAACAATTTTCGTCACTGTGATTTTACCAATTTTATCATTTTTCCTTATTTTGCATAAGGAAAATGATATCCTCACAGCGAAATTTGATTAATTTGAAACCAATTATTTCCTCGTTGGATTTTCCTTTTTTTCGAAAAAAAAAAAAAAATAGTCAACAATTAAAATATTCTTTCTTCCTTTAAATAATTCGTCGTGGTTAAAGAAAAATATCGTCACGCTAAAAAATGATTATAATTATTTTGAAAAAAACACGTTTGCAAATCAGGATTTTCCCGCAATTAATTTACTTCTAATTTTATCTTTTGTTTTTCGTGGAACAAGTGCAATTATTTTCATATCATTAGTGCATGTTTTGGTTAACATCTTTTAATGAATTTCAACTCTAGTTCAACTATTTTTTTTTCTTTTTTTTTTTCATAAGCANATTTTTTTATCAATTGAAAACATTTCTGAATTGAAGCTGATGTCTTGACGATACCAACAGTTGACCTTGCTACGTATTCTAATCTCACTTAGTATTTTCTCGCACTCGGCTGCTAATCAAACCATTGATTTTTTAAATGAAAAAATGATTCAAAGAATTTCTTAGGCCAATTTTCAAGATGAATCAAATGAGACCTTGACATTCGCCTCGATGCAATTTGTCCACTCGCTTTATAATATTTTTGACGTTCAATTTTTGTTTTGTACTTTTGTACAAGCGTGTTTATTTTATTTAGTTGAAACAATATTTGTCTGGTTTAATGTAACAGGGGAAAAATAACATACACAGTTTGAAAATGTAATCTGCAAAGCACATAATCTGAACAGTATCAAACGAAGAGAAAAAAATGCATCGTATGTTGATTTACATGAACGCGCGTGGAAATTATGTGTAAAAATATTTAGACTTGCTCTCGGGAGCTTATTATCGCGCGGGAATTCCGCGCGGTATCAACAAAACAGTTCTGTTTGTGCACTTTGCTCGCGCTTTGTTATTATTCTCTTTCGCCTTTCGCTTTTCATGCCTGCGGTGCAAACCTTTTTTGTTACCCGCGCGTAAAAATTCATGACGACTGGATTTATGTCATATGTAATATATGCATATTAATGTCTCAATGAATTACGAGATGGAAACGCGATGAATGATATCGCTGAAATTCTTCCGGAAGGACTGTCGTAGGCTGGTTTGCAAAAAACTTAAAAAACAAAAAGTTAATCGGAAACTTGATTTGAATCACGATTGGAATGATTTTTTATATTAAATATTAATTTCCATGATGACTCATACGTTTTAACAAATAAAATAAATTTGGATTTGAATTAAAAATTTTATTTTTATTATTATTAATTTCATGAACATTATTTTATGAAATCATAAATTTTGCTTTGGAAGGAAACAAAACAAAAAACTGAGTGTTTCAGTCGATTTGAATTTTCGCGCCAGTTTCATTTTATCGCAACAATGTTGGCAACACTTTCCAACTTGTGACCAACTTCAGGCCTCGGCAGTCAAAAACAGTTTTTGACGAAAGTTCGAACTGTCCGAAAAGAGTTTTTGATAAAGTTTTTATTAATGTTGTTTTGTTGTAAATTAACAATTGTTCTTGTTCAAATTTAATCATGAAGTGTGTTATGCCTGGTGCAAATATAAAAGGTAGGCAGTAAAATGAAAGGTTATGTATTTGTTGTTTGATTTCAATAATCTGAATAAAGATTTGTTTACATCTGTTGTATGACAGTCTTAGCCAGGGCAATTCATGCATTGGCAAAAATTGGAGATGAGATGTACATGCAACCTTTGCAAGATGCTCTAACATTAAAAACAGTAAATATGGCAAATTCTGCTTACGCAGAGTTCACATTCCATGAGACCTTTTTTACGATTATAATTATGGTGATCTCTCTGACGAAGATGCTTCGAAGTGCAAAATTTCTCTGAGGGTAAGTTAATCTTTAATGGCATTATTATTATAATTTGTACTANACTAGTAAAAAAGAAGTATAATTT
>JAAMPD010001101.1:0-29746 GCA_025266255.1 Trissolcus basalis | reverse complement strand
AAAAATTTAAAAAAAAAACGAAAGAAATAGAATAAATGGTTTCATAACAACTATAAAAGTGCTTTTTTTAGTGAGAAATTAGATTCACTTTGACTCGTTGAAAGCTGAACGAGGGAATTCCATGGCGCGTTCATTAAAATGATCTTGTTAGAGGGTCATTATAAAATCTGCACTTTTATGTCAATTAACCCACATTTCACGCTCTAGCCGAATCGTTGGGTCATGTAAAATGTATCTCTCAATTAAAATGTTCCTTTATCGCGATTGCAAATGTTCAACCGTTGGCAAAATAACTTTTGGTTCAGTAAATAACGTTCGCTCGCTGATGAACACTTGTTTTTACAATCAAGAAGACTCACTTTGGCTTTGTGATTCATAAAAAACGCTCCATCACTATGACTCAAGGGAGAGTGTGTGTATACCTAGTTCAAATTTTAACCTTAATTTGCAATGAGATTACTTTACAAAATGAAATAAATCATCTATGATGAATATTTTAAAATAGTTCTTTTTTAAGAACTAATTTTCTAATTAATTTTTAATATTTAGTTTTCAGTCGATAATCAAACAATTATAAATTATTCAGATCTTTCATCAAAATTTCATCTTCGTGAAAGACTTTTCATTTTTATCAAATGGAAGTTTTATTCGAGTGTCACTATTATCTCGAATTGCTCTTACGGATGTGATTTCATTTTTATATATTTGAATAGCTGAAATTCCATGTTTCCTCTGGATTTTCAACTTCAATTTGAAATTGTTACTCTGGTTAATGAGACCATTAAAAATGCACAGCAAAAAAAATTCTATATTATATAAAAATATTTGTCATCATTATAAGTATATTATAATACACCAAATAAGTTTTAATATACATTATAGTAATTTTGATCGATCGTATTTTTTAATCAGAAGCATATTTTCGTTCTTATATATCAATAAGATTAAAAGTCTATTTGATTGAATTGATTGATGTATTATAATATAATATTTTTAATCAATCAAATGTTTTTAATACATATTTTTTATTATATTATCATTTTCATATCATTTTCATATACCGTAAAACGGGGTACTTTGTGAATCAAGGGTAATTTTGTGCAACATTCATCTTTCATAATTTATCAAATTAAGACGGGCAAAAATGCTTCAAACTGAATTTCATTGTTTCCCATACAATTATTTAGTTATTATATCAAATTATTAGTAGTTATATCAAATTATTAAATAAAACATTTAAACCTGTAAATCAATCATTTTTCCAGTGTCAATTTTTCACTCATTTTTTAATTGTCTTAATTTTCGTAAAATGTAATGTTTTCTTTTTATTTCAATATTTTAAAATTATTTAAAATAACTTGAAACAAATATAATCGAGCAAAATCAATCTATATAAGTCAAACCTTGTTTTTTACATGCTTTTTATAATACGTTGCACAAATTAACCCGAACCGCAGGGCAACTTACAAATCTATTGTTTATACACATACAATATAGTTAAATCAAACCATACGACAGTGAAATTTCTTCTTGAATGTCCAGCATATAGTTTCAATTTGTTTATTTGACACATATCATTCGTAAACATAATTTTAATTCATAGTAAAATTTAAAAATCGAAGAATCTTGCACAAAGATACCCTACCAATATGATAACTCGTGTGCCAAACAAATAATGAGACAACAATATGATTTCAACAGGAGATCACCACATCACTACAGTGTGGACTGTGCTCGAGCCCACAAGGGGCTGTTCCTCGGTATTTTCATCCTGGTCCTGACGATAATCTCGCTGATCCTGTTCTTCGTTCTGATCTCTCGGCCCGAGCTAGTAAGCCTGGCAGTAACCGAGGTGAACCTCTGCGAGCTGACCCTGTACGGGATGTCCACCCTGGCGACACTCATAGGGATGTTCCAGATGCGCAAGTTGCGATACGACGGCAGCAGAAACCTCCAACTGGACAACATCCTGCTGATAGCAGCACAAACCGGCATGTTCATCTACTCGACCTTCACGATAATCGGCGGCCACTTTACCCTGGAGAGACACACGGTTTTGGTTCTGGTGACCGCCCTGGCGAGCGTGGTGCAGACAACGTGCCAGACCATCTTCATCCTCGACGCCTCCAGAAGGTCCGTCACAGTGGCCGAACAGGTCCGGAGAAAACCGGGCCGCGAGATCGTGACCTTCCTGCTGGTAACGAACCTGGCCATGTGGGCCATCAACACCCTGGAGAAATCTCGAGCCGAGTCGCATCCAGTGCAGCTGCATTTCTACGGGCTCTGGGCTTGGACCATCATAACTCACGTGTCGATGCCGCTGGCCATCTTCTATCGATTCCACAGCACTGTTTGTCTTTGCGAGATATGGAAGCGGGCATACAAACTGAAACCCACCTACATGTGACGGTGCAAGAACGTCTCGCATATGTACACACGTCAGTCGTTCGCTCATGTGCTCAGACACGACGACAAATATTGCCATAAAATTGCGTCTAATTGTATCAATCATAATTATCCCATGCACCGTATTTAGACAAGCTACCAAGGTCGGCTTATGAGTGTTCAATGCAAAACTGCACTGCGTTGCACAAAATCGATCGATCGGTTGGAATAAAAGTAACGAAAATTGTGAGAGTAAAAACTATTGTCGGACTGAATTGGGTGAAATTGTACCTTGGTGACATTATTTAGAGGTTGCCATTAGGACGACTAGATGCTTATTTGTACCGAAAACGCGACGAATGTGACTGCGCTCGTGTTTCTTACATTGTATGGTATGCCTATGATATTGGATGATGTCGCGATTATTTATTCATTCATTTGTTTTTTTTGTTTGTTTTGGCGAGACGATTCGATTGATTTCTCTCGTTCAGCATTTTGTGAATTCTCGGATTGAAAATTTTGATTTGGAAATTCGAAAGTGATATATAAATTGCTGTTGATCATAATGATAATTATAATTATAGCTTGTTACAATCATTTGTAAACATTCCATTTAAAATATTAGAAAGAGTGTACATTTTCAGAGAGTTGTTGATGATTTGTGGTTTTGTAAAGGAAAAAAAGAAACGTAACGAACAAAATTCTTCAGCAGACGATTGTATATTTGTATTTGATGTAAGAATATCATTTAATGAACAATTTTTTCTAGAATTCTTATTTATAGAATAGAATAGAATTTTTCAATTTTTGTATTAGAAGTAATAGGTTTTGCAAACAATAGTGACTTTTATATTAGTATTGAAATCATTTGGTTTAGTCGAGTATTTTAGAGATCATTTATTTTACATGTGTATAAATTGTAAATACATTCACAATTAGAGTTTAAGTTTCTAACGCGAATCCAAAATTAACTAGCAAGATGAACGAATGACAACATTTTTGTGAAACAATATTTGTTCACTCGACTTATCAAAATGTCGATGAAAAATTGTGATCGTACATAATGTGTTATGATCGTAAAGGGATAATCGTGCAAAAATATATGATAAACTTTAAATGAATAACCAGCTTGTACTCTCGAAAAATAAGATACAAAGATTTGTGTACGACAATGATGATAATTATGGCAGTGAAATACATAATTATAACAGAACGTCGAGTGTAATGATGTATTTTCAATTTTTGAAAAGTACATATAAAAACATTCAACAGAACGTAACAAACATTGGTTTGTCATGTAAAAAAAAATGTTCAACGTTTAACATAATATCATACAAGAGATGAATTTTTGTAAACCTTTTAAAACATTAGAATCGAATTATTTACTCGCAACTAATTTATACATAACATTTTTTCGGACCGATTTTCTACCAACTTGGGAGCAAATTTACAAAAACAAAACCACTTTAGTCGTAGTTTCACTAGACGAGAACAAAAACTGTTTAAATTTTTGATAGATTGTGATTTTTAACCAGTAGAATGAAATAGAGATCCAACATTTTTGATACTAACAATTTTTCAAACAAGAAAATAAAACACGAACAAATGCGACATCGCATTTAAAAACAAAGTATAAGGATCAGATTAAATACGCTTTACTTTTCATAACGAGCGATCTCACCTAGCAAAAAAGCACTTCTAGCTCAGACAAATTTTTCCACCGAATCTGAAGACAATTGTCTTCCGAAAAGTACAAACGCCGAATCAAAAAGCGATGATTTTTACATTCCTCATTTATACGTTTGTAATCTCTTTTTTTAAATACTCAGTACCCAGTGATAAAAACTGAGAAGGTACCAGATTGAGTACAAAGACTATAGTGACTCCAATTTTAGACTAGATTTTTTAACCGGCAATTTTAGTTCAGTAGGTTATAATAGAAAGCTTCTGATTTCGGAGAAACGGACTGAACAATTGTAAAACAAAAGCGGAGATTTCGCACAAACAGCAGACGACAATTAATTTTCTACCTAGTGTGATGTGCATGGCTGACTTTGACAAAATGGAACCACTCGTAGTTGTAATCTTGAGATGTAAAAGTTGTAGCATATAAAGTATAACAAAGAGTCTAAATAATGAAAAAAACGAAATGACAGACCATATCAAGAGTATATCTGTCATTCATTTTACCAAGTACCAAAAATACTCATTTTGATAAAAAATGCTTGCTTGAAATTCGTCCCTCGAAGGGTGATTTCAAAAACTGTGAAAAATCATCTGATTTTCATTTTGCTCAAGGTGTCGATTTTTTGATGCGAGCTCTCGCGATCGATGTGCTTAAATTTGTTAGATAAAAACTTTCATTTCGCCGCTGCAATGTTTTATACAGCCAAAGATAGTAGCTTCTTTCCAAGAATGTCTGAGAGATAAATTTTGTGAAGCTTCAAGTGTTTGCTAAGCAAAACAACCTTTTTTGATCTTACTCGAAATTGATCAAAATTTGAATGTCGAAGTTACCTCGAAATGACAGAGAATAATGTCTATTAATAAAACATTGATTTCTTCTTGGGCATTTCTTGAGATGGAAATTTTGTTGACACAAAAGGTGTGTTCCAACAATAAAAAAAAAGTAGAATTTCCGTTCTGAGTGTTGGATAATTTTATCGCATAAAAGTGGAACTGCGCGAATGAAAGATAAGCATCGGACGTAATCGGTAATCGTAAACAGTAAGATAAAAAGTGTATCGTATTCCACGCTGAAGCCATCCCCCAGCTGTTTACGTTAACGCATAGTTAATTAATGTAAGACGAAATTGTAAATACGAAAAATAAGAAAAAAAAACCAAAGATAGTCTGTGTTGTAGTTTAGCTGTGTCACAATGTTTCTTCCTATTAAATATAATATATTATATACATTATATATACAAAAAATCTATGCAAGAATATATTTATTATTGCGTTGTTCTATTATAATATTTATTGCAATATAAAAATCATTTTTTAAAAACGCCGAGTTATGTATAAATTTCAGATATATATTTGTTTGCGTTAGGTATTCGTGTCAAAATTGATATGCAACCAGTGTGTCTTACTGGATTTATTTTTATTTCTGCAACAAATCATCCTGAGCGATCATTCGCAGAGACTAAAAAGAAAAAACTCTCATTAGTTAAGGCTGAACTTTTTAAGTTGGTTTTGACACGAATATTGGCATATATGATAACAAGAATTTCGTAACATGAATGATTCGAAGATCGGAACCTGTGTCACGTCCCTGTATGCTGTCTTCTTTCTATGTCCGCATATTCTAGTTCCTACGCAATGTTTGTACTCTTATATCCTTTGTAACATTTGTACGAATTGCAATACAATCGTCCGCGATAATCGTATCATAATTATGTCGATCCATCTAACCTGAATAACTAATAAACAATATTGTAAGTTGATGCTTATTCTTTATTCAACTTTTTCATTATCAGTTCTAAAACGTCTTTTGTTAACCCTTTTAAAATTAAAAAAAAAATTTACTTCAATTGTTGTTAAATATTATAAATTTTTTTTTGTATATATTTCAAGTTGTAAATGTGTTTTTAAAAGTTCAACAAGTTCAAAAACAAAATTTCAAAAATCGCAGAGTGTTTTGTCATCGCCGGACAAGTTGAACGTAACTTTTAATTATGGTCGCCAAACTTTGATTGTAAAGATGAGAATTTTGGGGAATTTGAATAACTAATGGATTGATTGATGGAGTACAAACGGTGGACATTTCAAATGTGTCTGGCTACGGTAAATATGGAAAACGTAAGATAAATTGATAACGATAATTTGGCTGAAACGAATAGCAATATCATCGCGTTAATCACAGTGAATTCTAGCGATCAGTTATTCGGTAGCTGTGCGCGAAAAGAGGGTGACGCACCCTCGCCAAAGGAAGCGGGTTTTCACCAACGGTATATGGAGCTATGGAGTGGATACGTGAAGGGTCGGCTTCACTGATAACGAAGTTCGGATAGAAATTACTTTCAAAGAAGGGGGATGACCATGGAAGGCAAAAAAGATGCGTATACGTGCGTCTGCAAGTGCTCGGATAGTGTGAAAGATTTCGCTGTTGTGATAAATCAGTCTTAAAAAACTCCCAAGGATCGACTTTTTTTAGATCACTGCTTTGATACAATTTTTATCTCACAAAATAAAATCCAAAGCAATAAAAAAAGTTTATCTTACAAAAATTTCTTTTTTACAGATCAATTTTTATTCCGATTTTTTATTCCAAGTAACAATAAGATCAATGATAAAACTTTAATTAAACAAAAGAAAACAAATAATAAGTTTTTTTTGGTTTATTGAATATAAAAATGTGATGCTTTGTTCTGTAAAAGTTTCACACAAGGTTTGAAAAGTGCGTAATAATTTTAAATTTGTAACAAAAGCTGTTCTGAGACTTTGTCATCGAACTTTTGTTTGACTCTCATTAAGGTAAAGACTGGCAAGATGGTATAAAAGACAGAAGAGGAGCCAACTTGAAATTTTGTCAATAACGCCCGTCGCTAAACTGCAATGAAATCGTTAATAGAATTACGAGCATAGTTTGCTTGCAAAACTAGTTCGGATATTGTAGAGAGCCACCTCACCTGGAAATAATTCAATCGACGATGACAAACTTAGTCGCTGAAGTAATATCGGCTAACAGATTGCAGACAGACAAAAAATACCAGTTACAAAAATACACGTTCGCTCGTTCTTTTTTCGGGGACAAAATTTAATTGTGAAGTGACGTACGCCCGGCTGTTGAGCACTGAAAGGTAAACCGTGTTTTCGTCTATTCAAATCTTGGCCTTTCATTATTAATATGAACGGATAAACTGACAAGTATCTCCATCTGGCAGTCTGCCAATCGATGCCAATATCACTTTTATTAACCACTCATAGTATCTTTGCACTGAAATTTCAGTAGAAAATAAATTTGACAATCGATTTTCATTATTAGGGTGAAGTGGGGAAAAAAATGAATAGTGAGGTAAAAACGAATATTTTAATTTATTTAATAAACATTTGTCAGTAAAAAATTTCCTTTATTTTCTCATTTCCTTATTATTTTATTACATTACAATTCTGACAAACATGTCTAGTATTTATGAAATATATTTGGTGAACTAATTAGTTTATAGAAGAAATTTTAAATGCCTTTAAAGTCTGTTGAATTTTGCCTCATTTTGTTCGTTTTTACCCCACTTCACCGTATCAAAATATTTCAAAATTGAATATCTTTATAATTTTCAATCCAATAAAATTATACGTTGATAAACAGGGTGTCGAATAAGAATCGAATCGATTCTCGTTATGCGGAAGGTACTCAAAAACCGATATTTAGTAACAGTGCTCTATAAGCTCACCTGAACAGCAAAGTTAAATTTTGAATGACTCATACGTTGGCAGGACTCAAATTTTGAGTATGTGAGTATTACATAACATTTAATCACGTTTCATTTATCAATTAATTAATTTTCATTATTGTTTTATTTTTATGTCAATATTATAGGTTAGGTGTCATGTCAATGCATTTTGTTTACTTCGTGTCAGGGCCATTTTTTAACTTATGCAATTTTTTGTGAAATTTCATTTCGCGATATCTTTTGAACCACTGAACTAAATTTGATAAAACTAACGGTTCTGCCTCTTGATTTTTATGTTATATAGGAATAAGTTACATTATTTTGACACACACTGTATGTTAAATAAATGTGTATAATTTATATTAAATATATGAATATAATCAAAAATATATTTTTGTATTTCTTATTTATATTTTGATGAAAATTTGGACATAAAAAAGCAAAGATGCAAACTAGCGCAGTTGTATCTATCCAATCATTAGGACCATTCAGTCTCCCAAGCACAAACATCTTGTGCCACCCTTTTTTCCCTAACGACCCCTACAATCCAATAACCTTGAATGGATTTCATGTTATCTCGTCAGCAAGTTTCGAAAACCTCTTGTAAATACAACACGGATAAGAACTTGTTATGACATGTCCCCACTCCTTCATTTAAATCCAAATAAAATAATTAGTAATAAAAAATTTGATCCAAACGATTCGTGCACTTTGCAAACAAATTTGATTGCAAACAAATTGTCAATATCAATGAAACAAACACCGATACAAATTAACATGTATATTGTCCGTTTCATTATTTTAACTTTTCTAAAAATTTATTGTTCATTTTTGTTTCGCTGTGTTTACTCCTGAATCGACAACGAGAATTGGTTTCACAATTCACATCCATATTGTTTCATAACATTCATAACATTGTGCAAAAGTTATATGAAATTCCACCCTTCGACTTTGAAATTTCGAGTTTGGTTCACAACTTAAACAATGACGTTTACATTTTATTGATAAGTTATTATTTTCAGTCAAATGATAAATCTGTCGAAAAAAAGTATTATTTTCATAAAAGTTATATCCATTTCATTTTTATTTCATTATATTAATATAATTTATTGTATTTACAAATATAATTTACAAATGACATATATATGTATTAGAATATATACAAATATATTTTAACTTTTTATTTTTCATATATATAATTAGTTGCTGCTTTATAAATAATTTACAAATGACGTATATGTAAAATATATATTGATATATTTTAAATATAGAAACCATTTGTACAATATCTTCTGAAATATATTTCTGTCCGTGTGAGTATTGTCAGTAATATATTTACATACGAAAAAACAATATTTGTTAAATCTTTTCTAGTAAAAAGGATCATATATTGTCCATATATCATCAATATAATATCAATATATTGACAATACATTGTTAATATCAGATAATTCAATTCAAATATTTTTCATACATCATATATATTGGCAATATATTAGCAATTTTTAGAAACAATTAATATATTGTCTATGTATTGTCAATATATTGTTACTATATGGTCGATATATGATTTTTGAAATATAATGTATTGACAATATATGTTTTATAAACGGACAATATATGATCCTTTTTACTAGGGTTTAGAATTAATACATTTCCATTCGTGAGAGAAGACTTTTTCTAACATGCACCAGTCATCGGAGAAAGCTTCCGCTTTAAGATCCGCGGGAGTCTCAAGATCTTATCCCCCGTGCGTGCACTCATGTAAAGAGAAGCTCATCACCTGCACCTCAGCAGGTGAGAGCATCAAGTCGTGGCTCGCAACCCCGTCACCCACATCCGTTGTCTCCGTTTCCTTTCTTCTCGCAGGTGTGGCTCGGATTGTTTGTCGGCTCCGGTCGGTTTCAGTCGGCTCGCAATAAGACGCGTGGTGGCGCTTGTGAAAAGCTTGGTGGCCGGTATTGATCTCTCCCTGGGCCTCGTTTTCCCATGGCGAAACGGGGGGGGCAGTCCACCCCCATAACCCATGGTGGCGCCAACTTTTCCATCCAACCAAAAACCCCTGCTTGGGCCACTGCGCAAAAAATAAACCCAGAAAAAAGCGTCACCAATTCAGAGGTCATTGTAAACAGACAACAACAACTGTAAACAAAGGCTCGATTTTATATTTTGCAATTGATTCCGAGCGCAAACTCATGGCGTTTGCGCACCCCCATGAAAGTTGGGGCGCATGCGCGGTGCGTCTTGTTTACATCGGGACGGAACGTACGCACGCTGCGTGCCCGACCGACCCCTCAGCCTTCATCCCCCGGCGGATCGCTCCTCTCGCTCTGACAAGAGCCCGTGGGCCGGTCGCGCGCGTTCCGCAGTCGATTTTGAGTCGCGCGTCAACAAAGCGTCGCGCTAAGGGCCAGCAGGGCCGATGGCGGTGAGGACGTCGATTGCCAGATGAGAAAGCAGTGAGTATCAGATAGAAAATTAAGCGTACCGGCTTCCTGTCGCATGCCGACACTCGCTCGCGCAAGCGCGCCGATGACACCGCGATGATGATGTTCATGTACAGTCGCGACAGCTGCCGTTTGTTGATGATACATCTGCTCGCGCCCGCGATGACGCCAGTTACGGGCTCTCAGTCTCCGGTAACCATGTACGTGCTCTGTTACACCGCCCTGTACCAAAAACTATCTCAAATTTCAACTCCATGTTCACTTGACGTTACCACGTCCTAAAAGACAAAAAAAGAAAAGGTAAATTGCAAAAATTTTGTCAACCAACAACTTGCAAAATTGAAACGTTGGATTGTTGTTTGTTAAATAGGTTGATTTTGTTATTGGAAAATATAAAAAAAAACAGTTGGAGAGGTGGTTTGAGATCAATTTTGGCTGCGATGAAAAAAATGGGGGTTATGTGTGGGGGCGTGTTTATACGAGCGGATCGACGCCAATAAATGTTTTCTGGCCTGGTCGACGATCCCGCGAAAAAAATTGCGTCCGCGTGGCGTGCGAGAGAGGCTTCGCGGCAAATGAATTTGCGCGTTGGATTTTATCGATCCCGTGCGTGTGTCGTGTATGGAAACGTGCAACAGGGTCGCCGCTAATTCCTTTCAGCTCTTTTTTTTTCTTCTCCCAGTTCAGTCTCGGGTCGCCTTTTCTCAGCCACGGAACCGCGCGCGAATTTTCACTTTCATCTCCTTTTGTTCTTGTTCCTCCCCCACCCCCACTCTTCTGAGACCTGGAAGGAACAAGTAAAAAAAGTTTCGCGATCGAGGGGGTTATTCAGTGTATTTTGTTTTTTTTGTAACTTTGTATATACTTTTACTCGTTTTCTGAATATGATTATAGAGATGGGAATATTGATGAATAACAAATGAACCTTGAGGGCTGCATTTTGAACAGTTATTATATCGGGTCGGATCGGGATGATGGCAGACTCTGCGAGATGTGCGCGTGGGAGGGATGTCGTGGAACATGAAAATGCACGCAAGGGGAAAAACGGCGCGTTTGAGAACACCCCAAGTAGAAAATTAAACGTGCATGGCGTACTAAAGGCCGAGTTTCAGACAACGTACAAAAAGACACATTGTGCAAAAAAGAGTAGTCTCAGCCACTGTGAACAAAAAAACAAGTGTTCGGTTCTTTCTGCTGAAACGATTTTGTAATGATTTGGCCCCTTCCTTCAAAGGGGAAGAACAAAACGTCTGATGTAAAAATTGATTCGATTATGAGATGAGGCTTTGTTTACAAATGAAAACGTCTTTTGTAAAAATAGTTCTTCAATCTTATCAAGGTTGATTATTTTGTTAATTAACTTTCTTGAGTGGATGTAATGATTATTTGTTGAAAAAAAAATTATAAACAATTTATAAATTTATATATAAATGAATTTTTAAATTCAAATTTTACTTTATTTTAATTTTTAATCAACTAAAAATTAATATACAGTGAAAATCTCTGGATTTTTAGTATTTTCAATTTAAAATGAAATGTTTAAATATAATATAAAAATAAATGAAGTTGAAATAAAAAACTAAATTTTTTTTTAACTTTCCTTTCAATTTTTAATATAAATCAATAAACTTAAAATTTTAATGAAATTAAAATCTCTAGTTATTTTTAAACTTTAGGAGCCAAATTAAAATTTAAAAAAAATGATTCAAATTTTTAAACAAAACTATGATAAAATAAATTAATTGGACATTCAAATGTATATCAAAATTTATACTGAAATATTTCAAGAAAGAGATAAAGATTACATTTGACGAGACAAAAATTGAAATTAACAACGATAATATTTTCCAATTAAATTCGTGAATAAGATTTGCTAAAAAGATGTAATATAAAGATTGAATAGTCCCCTTTCATCGGATTTAAAAAACTTGTCAAATATGCTTGAAGAATACCTCAAGGTTCGTTTAAAAAATCATGCAAACTCCGCGCCACTTGAGACACTCGAAAGCCGAAGAGTTATTTCGCTCGATTGTTCGTGAATTTTTGTTTGTCCCGAACGAAAAATCATACACTGCGTGAACGATCGTTCAGTTTTCATGTTTCGCCTTTTTTTCCTCTTCCATCGCACACAACCTCTACTTGCCACTTTTTTTATTTCGCCCGCGCTTTCATGCGAAAAACTATGACTCTGCATTACTTGCAATTTGCTATAGAAGCTAAAAGTCCATGTGGTTAGAAAAAGCTTGACGCAATCATTTGTTACGATCAACAACTTTTAATGCGATGTACGAACAAAACTTTTTGGCAAAACAATTTCTTTTTCACAGTGAAAAAAAAACTACAAGAAACAATTATCGTACATTTGAAATCAGAGACTTTTCTTATCTTTACAAAATTCATCAAAAAGAGATTACAAAATTAATAATTTATTATTCAAAATCGAATAGTAATATAAACAAGTAACAATAATCCTGTTATTAATTTATTAATAATTTGTTAACAAAATCTTTCAGAATAAAATTCTTTTTTTCCCAACCAGAAAATGAAGCTCATTAAAAAATTTTGGATTATTGTTAAAAAGGACTTTTTCTTTTTTTGTAATAGAGAATTAAAAATAGAAATGGAAGAATTTTTAAAAGCAAACCTTATTTTTTTTCATTTTTTAATACAGCAAATGCGTTTTTATGAAAAGAAAGGATTTTTTTCTGAGATGATTATTGGTTCGTATTATTTTTATGTTTATGATTTTTATTTTAGAATTTGAGAGAAACGTGAACTGAGGGAAGCTTAACCGTGTAATAATAACAGACCGGAAAAAGCATGCTCGATCCTCAAGAAGAACAACAAGTGTGAGAGTTTGCAAGCTGAGGGAGAAAGGAGAGATCGTGTGCCCATCGCGCGCCGCTAAAAGATTATTCTAACCCGAGTAGTGGAGCGCATCGCATGCGCCTCAGAAAACATTCGTCCGCGTCCAAGACTACCCGGCGTGAATGAAATCGAATCCGGAAAAAAGTGCGAGTCTCATAATTGTTCGCGAAAAAAATTTAAACAACACTGTTAAGACTGTTGTCTGGATTAGGAATGACGGTCGAAATGCACCAGGTGAGACACTCAATTTTTCTACCCCTCAATTTTTTAGACTTTTCCATTTTTCCCTCCCAATACTAAATCAAAATCAAAAACCAACAAAAAATTATTCAATTTTCAAAATGATTTTCAACTTCAATAGTTTTCTCTGTCACATTTTTGCGCTTATTTTTATTTCGGTCCATCTGACGTCATTTTTCATATCTCCTAAATTAAGAAGGAAAAAAGTGGAATCTTAAAGAATCGCTGTCAAAATCCTGGAAATCTATTTAAATTTGATTTCCTATCCCTCTCAGAATAATTTATTCCCGTAATTGGAGCGGCGTGGTTTTTTTCTTCTATTCGCGGATCGAAGTGAATATCCGTACACGAGGGAAAAAAATTTATGGTCTTAGTGAGAGTGATCGGCAGTGAATAAAGTGAAAAGTTGATTATAAACGACCTGATTAAATATTGTAGACAAGTATCGGGACGAGAGTTTCTATAATTGAATTAGTCCGGTGTTCCATATTTGCTGATTTTTAAAGTAAACGAATGGTTGAGGAGAAAACTCAATTATTAAGTTATTAAATTATTAAATCATTTCAACGTCAGAGTGTTTCGTTAGTTAATTTATTTTTAGTGTCAAACAAAAAGAAGACAAGAGTTTAATTCTGGTTTTTTATAGATAAAATATTATAACGTCTGAAATATTTTTAATTTTAACACCATTTCATTTCATAGTTTTATCTAATAAAATGTTACAAAAGGTAGTTGGTACCTATCATCGACAGCCTGCACCTATCATTGACAAATGTTTGCAATTCATATAAAAGAGAATATCAAACATTCATTTAATAATTTTCATTATTTACCTAGAATATATTTTAAAATTGTCAAATTTTCAATTTAGTAATATTTTAAAAAATAATATAATATAATAGAAATATAATAGTAATATAATAGAAAATAATGATATCATAATACTTATGATTTAATATTGAATGTCGATAATAGGTGCAGGTGTTGGTAATAGTTACAATCACTTTATAGAATGTCTAAAATATTTGCGAATCAAAAACAAAAATAACAGGTTCAAAATTGTTTTTTCTAGAAAGTCACAATTTATATGAATTAAATATTTTATCTCCGAGATAGACAATTTTAAAAAAATTTAATGTGTTTGTATTAACAGAATTAATATTAAAAGTTACAAAAACATCTGACTATTTTGCGAAATTGCACCTTGAATAGTTTCAATCTGAATTATTATGACATAAAATTTTTGTTGTTTGATCTATTATTTTTATTGTCTAACACAACAAGTTCGAAGATTAATGTAACTGAATTACGGGGCTTCGTCTGATATTGTGCACCTAAATGTGCAACACGGGTCTCCAACCTGGACTCACACAACAAGTTTAATTTGTCCTAAAAGTGATAATGTCAGGTGGTTTACCAGTCACAGGTGGTTGACACGGTTAGGTAAAAATCTAAATGGGCCACTTGTAGATGTAAAAATGTGTTAATTAAAAGGGTACCACAAAACCCAAGGCCTCCAAAAGCCAACTTTTCTGAAAGAAACCAAAAATACAACACTGAAAAAAAATAACAAATTTCATCAAAGAAATTAAATTTTGTTACGGGGATTGTTTGGTCGGGGGAAAAATGTGTTTTTGCAATTTTTTTCCTACAGACTGAATATTCATTTCAGCCACGAGTTTGTTCGGAAATACACTTAGAACGCAACAGCTTGAAAGAAGAGAAAAAGTGCGCCGAGCTAACCCAGTTTCTGTAACGAGGTAAATTTAGTCCCCGCGGTTGTAAATGGGGATGAAGAAAAAAATACTCACTGCGCCATCGATCGGATGCAACCGCCTTCCCTTCTGTTCCTGATAACTGACAATGCGGTGTCAGCGATAGCTCTTGGAGCCACGCTGAATGGCAAACGAAAGAAAGAACATAATTCCGCTTTATTCTGATACCGTGCCTTTTTCTCCGTCACCTGTGATACAAATGCGACTTCGTATGTGTGCTCACGTATTCCACATTACTTGCTGGATATCGACGTTAAAAAAATGTTCAGTCATGAGAGAGATTTGACTTTTGAAATGGATACGTAAAAGATTTGAAGAAAAGAAAAAAAAGGAAGGAAGAGGATGTAATTACAATGACTGATGATTCTAATTGAAAACGATTGATGACTGTTTGAATGTGATAATTTTTTAGAACTAATGGGGCTTTTGTTTTTCTTTCTCTTTTTCTTTGCCTTTTTGCGAATAACAAAACAATTATTAATATCCGAGTATTCTCGTATGTAGGTTGCCAAATAATAGACCGAAATAACTGCGCAGTAGGCCTCTCGGGTTCTTTTGTGCGGAAATGAAGAAAAGCCGGAGGAACACGAATCAATCCGTTTCAAAATAAATAATGCCGCGGGACTTCTGAACGGAATTGTTGTTTTGTTCCCTTACAATTTTCCAGATTGGACAATCAATACCATTAATCGTTCGCAGCCTCCTCCCACGTAGCCCCAGTTAGCTTCACATCCTGAAATTCGATCAACCAGTGTACCACGCATCAGCCCAATTACTTTTATCGCTAACCTACAATCGCTGGTTGAGATTTAAATTCCTTTGTGTATCCCCAATTCTTGTATGTTTAGGTACAACAGAAAATATTAAAACGAATCGAAAGTTTTTCTTTCTCTCAGATGTAATTAGCAAGTTGTTTAATTTACTTATGAAAACATTTGTTTCGTAAGATCAAAAAGAAACAAATTAAAAAAGTTGATGATATCAGTATTGTGAATTTGAGATGTAGTGAAAAAGGTGTAATATTATGATTATAATAAATTAATAGTTTATTACTGATAAATTTGTGATATACTTTAGATATTATGATTGTGATGAATTTGTGATATTGTGATTATGATAAATTTATAATGTTCTGTAACATTCAATATTTTCGTGGGAAATTAATATTGTAATTGTAATATTGTGATTTTACAAATACAAGAAATTTTGTGATAAATTTGTGATATTGCTATTATAATAATTGTCATGGAAAATGAATATTGTGATTGTGATATTGTGATTCTACGAAAGCGAAAAATTGTTTTCATAAACTTTTGTGATAGCATGATATATTATGATTGTGATAATGTTTGCTATTCAAATGGAATCGTGGGAAAAGGTGTCATGCGCGTGATGTAAATAACGTAACTTGTGTACACATAAAGGGACAGCGATTAAAAGCCGGTCGGCTGTATCAGTGTGGCTCGCGCGCGGTTTCGCTAAATATATCTCGGGTTCTCGCGTGTACGAGACACGAGGTGGCAAGTTTGCACAGTGAGCGTCGCGACGCGAACACCGCTCGAACTCCTTTCGGATAGGTCAGTGAACGAACAAGGGGTGGGCACCAGGCTGACACCCAGCCAACAACAGAAAGCTCTCCATTCAGACGCGGACTCGCGACTAAGCTTGTGCTAAACACTTCTTTTCTTCTTCGAGTAATGCGCTAAGCTGCCAACTGTTCCCAAGGTTTGACTTGACAGCCATCCCTCGCCATCAAACGTCGCATAGCCTTCAACCATTTTGTCTGCCACTTTGTTTTCAGTCCTCAAGGATCTCTGGCCTGATTCGGTTTTCCTTCACAAAGAAAAGCAACCGAAAGAAAAAGTGTAATCATTTTTGCTATCGCGTTTCAAACGTTTGACAAATATAAAAAAAATTGATTTCCCAAAATTTGGAAATTTAGAATTCAAAAAAAGAGGGGGAAAATATGCAGAAAATTATTAAAATTATTTATTGTAGTAGTTTTTAATTGCTTCTAATAATAATGTTGCGATGAAAATAGTAATTTTTATTTTCTAAAGATTGTTGTGATTTTTATAATCGTGGGGGCACTTTTTCTTTGTCCAGGGCAAAGACTTTCTTCCGAGGTTAAAAATAAACCAATGTTTACGTTGCAAAAAATTGATCCAGCGTATTGGAAAAATGGAGTAGAAAATGACGGACTAATCGATCTCTCAGGCTGTGCTTTTTTTTCTCTGAGTCTTGAGTTTGCTGAAACTTGACTCTTGTAAACTGTACATACCTATAGACATGAGATTTCCGTACAACTATTTTAGTGCACATACAAAATTGCGAATATACAATTCTGCGAATTTGCAGTTGCTTCGAAATAGATCGGACACATCATTAATCTGAATTATGTCAGCGACTAAATCAGTGTTCGATATTTGAAACGAAAAATAAACAGGCATTAAAGTTCATAAACTATTTCGAATGAGATGTTTTTTTTTCTTTTTTTTCATATTAAAGCTTCGACATTTTTCCGATTCGTTTAGAATTCGTTCAGTGCGCGATTGTGTAGTCAAGCTCTGATAACTTTTCATCTGTTTTCAATAATAAACAAGAAAAAAAATATAAAGTAAAATAAAATATTAAATACATAAAAATTGTTTCGTTGCAGTAAAACTGGTTAGAACATGTTTATATAGTATAACCGATGTTTGTTGTCATTATAAATATTCTTGCTTCAAATTAAACCGATTAAATATAAAATTAATTTCTGTTCCCATTTGAACGATAGTAATAAAATAATAATATTTTAATAAAAAAATTTAATCAGTTTTTAATATAAAAATTGTAACATGTTGATGTAAAAATAAATAAATTCTTATGAGAAAAAAAATTTTCATGAAAGAATTAAAACTTTGTTAATTGAATTTTTACGTCGAATATATTTATGAGATACGTTATATATATGAATAGTTTCAGTTGAATTTCTCCATACATACATATAGATAGGAGTGACAATAATAATAAGCAATAAAAAGTTGACACTGACTAGAACGGATTATTCATTTAAGATTTTAATTGACAGTGATATATTGGAGATGGTTAAATACAAACTGAACAGATGAAAATAATTGAGTGCAGGCGAGTTAAGTTTATTGTTCTGATAAGACCAACCTAATACAAAAACGTTCGAAAATGTACCGGCTGAATTATTCAACAGTGACAACTAAAATAATTGAAAATCTCCGGTTCCAAGTTCTCTCGTTTCAAAATTTATTTCAGTTGCAAAGTTCAAAAATCGAATCAATTTTTAAAAAAAATTCAACAAAATAAACAAATAACATTTGCAACAATAAAACCAAACTCGAATTAAAATTTTCTGATTTAAATTTCCAAAGTTAAAATTTTTCTGAAAAAAAAGAGTTTACTCTTCTATATTAGCAAAAAAATTCTTCCAAATATGATGAAAATTGCCAAAGCTATAAAGGGTCGAATTTGGCATACTTTTCTCGATCAGGGTGCCTTTTTCAGTGTATTTCATATTTTATATCAACAAAAATTATTTTCATCAGAATTCCTTCTAGTTTCCTCTCAAAGGTGGCGCAACGAGCATATTTCTTGTTACAAAACTGGCTTACCTCAATTAGCTCTATCAAAAACTAACAAATTAATATAAATAAAAAGAAAAAAAAATAGAACAAAATAATGAATGAAATATATTTTTAATTGAACTCAATTTCCAATAAAGCCTTTTACAGATCGATCGATTCCGATTGGCAGAGCTTTTTTTCTCTCCGCCAACAAAATCTCGTGAACAAGCTAACAAGAAGAAAATAAAAAAAATTGGCACATTCATTTGAATTTGTAAAGCCATCTTAGTTGGTTACCCAAGCCCTTTGCGATATTTCATAATTGCATTACAACAGAGACGCGGTGCGCGAAACACGAGTCAAAATAAACGCGGGCCAAAGTAGGTTAAATCAAACAAGCGTCTCGGAAATGAATGGCCGAATGTAAATCACCGCGAGCACATTAGCTTTCGAGTCGAGTTGCTCTTCGTTCGACTGAGATCCGCCGGCGCACGTGACCATGTGTGCGCTCGAACGGACTTAAGGCCTTGTTTGGACGCGAGGGACGAAGACGCCGCGAACAAGAGAGGAGGACGACCGGATCGGGTAACGATCGCGATTCTCTTATGACCGGCGTTCCGCACGCGGGATCCCGTTCGACGCGGAGATCGCGCGCCTCTCTCAATCACAACCGGGCGCTCGCGCCGATCGCACGCGAGCGTCTTTTTCCGGTTTCGTTTCATGTCGCCGGTTCCGCGCAAGTACCATGAGTGCCAGAAAGACAACCGGTGTCAGATCGTGGGTCCGTTCGTGGTTCGCCGGTCGTCAAAGTACGTTACAAAGTTCAAAACTGCCATTTTCAATCAAAACCATATCTTCTGTTGTTTTTGTTTTTAATTGATTTTCTTTTGTTTTCTTTTCTTAAGTTTTTCGTGAATTTTTAGTGAAGTAAACAGAACAGCGCTGTCAGCTGTTTTGAAAATATACATTTCCATGATCATTCCAAGGTCAAAGTTGAAATAAAAAAAAAGCAGGTTCCTATTAGGAAATAACATGTTTACACATGTTTTGTATACACAATCTTAAAATTTCTTATTTTTCACATCAACATTTCAATCTTTCAAATTCACAGTAATGATCTTAATTTTTTTTTTCCATTTAGGTTTGTTTCTTTTTGGTTTTGTCATTTGAAAAAAATTTCGTGTTTCAAAATCTCGTTCTTTAAAGGAAACTAAACACTTCTTAGGCTGTGCCGTTGTGGTTTGTGCTCAAAAAAGTGTTTTGCAACTTCACACGTGTCTTTCATTTCAATCTGCTTACATCATTTACGGAGTAATTAAAATTGTACTGTACCTTCATCAGTGATGAATGATAATTACCCGGCTCATTAAATAATTTCATTTGCCGTTGGTCGTTTCAGCGAATTCTCCGTTGTGATAACAAATTAAACATTTTGTTTATCTCAGTTCGGGATTGATGTTTGTTTCGATTGTTTGGTAGTTTGTTTAAGAGAGAGAATGAGATTTTGTAATTTCGTTGGGGGGTTTTTTTTGTTTTACGTTCAGTTGTGTCTTTTTGTGCATTAGTGTCTTAAGTCAGTAAATGAAGCGTCGCTTGAAGCTGCGGTTTCAGGTAGCGGTTCAGTGACGTATGGAGTGTTAAGTTTCTAATGTGAGGTTGCGCGCGGAATTGCGGTAACGCCGCGTTACACTGTAATTTATTAATCCGATTCTTTCTCCGAATGAAACATTTCTTAATTTCTTGTTTGTAAAGTTGATTGTATTTTTCCTACGAGGATATCAATTTTAATTGAATTGTTTCAAATTCAATTAAATCAATCGATTGATTATTCTTTTAATTATTTTTAACATTTCAAACGAAAAAAACAAACATGGAATTTGTTCTTTGAAATAAATAATAAATTATACTCAATAGTTTTTGTGAATTAATGAAATCTAATAAATCATTCAAACTGTCATTTAAATTTTTTTTTTTATAAATGAGTTTTCATATATTATTATAAATCAAATTGAGTAATTAAAAAAAAGTTAAAAATTAACTTTGTTTGTTTAAATATTTTATTTTGTTTACAACTTTTTCCCACAAATTCGGAATATTTTTTCATAACATTTATGACCTTCAATTGCTTGGGTGAAGTGCAAACTATTGATATATAAAAATGTCAAAAAGATCAACCTGTTGTTTGTAGTTGGTACAAATAAACAAAAATAATTTACAGTCTGAGATATAAATTATGAAACTCGGCACAGAAACGGGGTTAATTGCGTATTTAGTTTAGAAACTCGCAGCTCCAGGAATCAATGAAAAACGTGTGCTCGTGAGATCACGTTCGTCATTTAATTTTAGCGAACACTTGCACGTCAGCGGTTTACTTTTGAAGGTGCATCAACTCCGACTAAGACAAGCCCGTATGTAAATCATGAACGTGTCTTACAATGCACTCGGCATAACTTTCATCCACACCTCATAATAAAAAGGATGCCTGACAATTGTCCGACAACAGAATTTCATAACATTTTTCAACTTCATCTTCAAATTTCGTTTCCTCTATTACCATCCCAAATTTCAAATCCCACACATTTACAATCAAAATACATAATTAAAACATTGTACGATGATCAATTATTTATTTACTTTTTTATCAAAAATTAAACTGTTCATTTTGAATTATAAATTTTGTAATTTTAATTTGAAAAAAATGAAAAATCTATCTTACCAGGTGAACTAATTGGTTATAAATTGTTTGTAAGAATAGATGAATTAGAATTAAATGAATGAGACTGACTATGCAAAAAAAATTTAATGAATGATTTTGAATCGTAGGTCGGAATAATGCACGATTATCATAATCAGAACAGGTTTAATACAAATTGATCAGCGTAACGCCAATAAATAATTGGCATTAATGGTAGAAGGCGGCGAGATTGATTGCACGAGTGTGAGAAAGATGTGGACGTTACAGACGTGGTTGTTTTCAGGTCAGCAAAAAAGTCGTGAACTGGAAGAAATGCAACGGTGCCCGTATCTTCACGAGATGAAAGAGCGACTGCTCTCGCAACCAACGCCAACGGATAGCTTGGACATGGAACGTCTCGACGGGACTGGCACTCCCATAAAGGAGCATTTGCACAATGACTATCCTGCCCACACAAACCCCGGACATATCCCCGATCCGCCAGAGATGCCACCGGATTCGTTAATTGGCACAGTTGTCAAGGTAATTATTCACTTATGAACACTTTGTTGTTATCAACAAGTGGTCCTTATTTCCAACTTTATGTAGGCCAAATTAAGAATCAACAATTTCCACCTCCTAATTTTCATTCACTATAACAATTTACTATAACTATATATAATTATTATAATCATATATATAATTCTCATCCTTTACAATTTTCAAGTACGAAAAGAAGTTTCACAAAAGAATGAATGAATAAATAAATAAATTGAAAAAATAAAATGAAATGAATAAATAAAATAAATAAGTAAATAAAAATAATTGTAAATATAAAAATAAGAAGAGTTATTTAAAATAAGTGAACGAAATTGAAAATAGATCAGGAGGACGTTGTCAGTGGGATGGTCGTTTTTTTTTTTGTAATTTGAAATAAAATTTAATGACGGTTATGAAAAAGTGTTGTCGGTTGGCATTGATATATTTTATTTGACTCATTTTCTTGAGTTTAAGTACTACTTGTCAGTTTGAGATTACTTGAGACGTGGTGTTTCCCAATGATCGACACGTACTGCCAAGTTTGAAAAGCAGTTTCTCATATACTTGTGCCAATAAATAATGCATATCTTCCCGAGCATGTAAATACAAATTATCAGCGATTTCTATGCTCCTCTTTTTTTGTCATTGCACCTGTTGTAAGTTGATAAAATCAGAAAATTACTTTTGTTTTGTTCTTATGACAAAACGTTTTTCTTTTTGAATTGACTTGGCCGTAAATTGAGCGTCCATTAGGTGCGTTAATTTGCAATTTGTAATTTTGGTGCATTCAGTAAATAACCAATAAATTTGCCGGGATTTGTGAAAGCACGATACGTTGGCTGTGAAATTTGACGATGCCTATAAAATGAAATGTTGTAAAATATTGTTTTATAGCATTTATGTAACGTCATGATGTTGATCGTGGTTAATCAATCTTCTCCTCTTTTGCCTTGCAGACTTACAAAGAGCGGCCTGGTCACGCACGTTTACATTGTCTGCGTTATTATAATTGTTTCCGATAATACAATCTAGCCGAAAAAGGAAATGCTGCTGTGAACCATCAAGTTCATATTACTTATAAAAAATTTTATTTTTAATTAATTTAACATTAATCAATGTTTATGATCAGTTATAAATTATTATAATTTTATATATTATATACAAATTAATATAGTATATTTTCGATTATTTTTTAATTTTTAATTTTCTGAAAATTTACTTTGATGAATTTGATTTTAAATTTTGGATTTATGAAATACGTCAATCGACTTTGTCCATTTCGTCCAATAGTAATCAGATAACATGTTGATTCCGAGACACGGATAATCAAATATCATTAACCGCTATTATTCTATAACGTCAACAGCCCAGCGATTGAAATTAACGTATTTTTCATCTTCGTGCTGAAATAAAGATTGATGTGTAGATTTACATCACAATTTGTCGACTTTTTCGACGTTGAAATGCGAAATTGCAAGTCTCTCTAATATAAAAAAAAGACACCCAAACAATTTATATGACCAATACAGTTAGACAATTTAATAAGAATAAAAAATTGATTGAAAGATGAAAAGATTGAAAGATTTAATTTTTGATTAAAAAAAGGTATAGTTATTTAATTGCATGAAGAAAATGTAATAATGTGCAGATGTATTTTGAGTTAATTCTCCTTGATAGAGAAAAAAAAGGGATAATTGAGAGTGGGTGGGTTGATAAAAGAAATTTTTAGCTTCGGGTGAAGTCGCACTCAAAAGCCGATGGTGGAATAAAAGAACCGTCAACGAAAAATGATAAAAGGCTTGCGGGGCGACGATACAAGGTGTATCTTGAAATGTATAAGAACCGTATATTATTTTGACGTTTCAGTTAAATTCTGACGGGTATGGCTCACACACTTCACCGGCGCACGCAAGGCAACCCTTGGTACCGCAAAATGCCAACAACCCTCCTTTTTGCTTCACTCCTACGCACACAGGATACAATCCCTCAAACAGGCTGCCAAAGAATGCCAAGTAAGTGAAATTTCCAATTTGTTAAAAGCTTCGTCAATGATTTAATCACTTTATTAATAACCATCCAGCTTATGAAAAAAATCCATCCCAATTCATGTTATTTATAAAAAAAAAATAACTTCAACTGAACTTTCAACTGAACTTTCAACTGAAAATGTTTTTCTGTTTTCGAATAAGATGCTAATAATGTAAAATTTTTCTTAAATAGTGATTATGATTTTAGGATTATTCACCATGGCAGTCATTATTAGGAGGACATTCAATCACAGATCAGATCACTCCGTCATGATACTTTTTATGAGTGGTGCATTATGGAGATGATAATCAAAGTACAATACGGATTCTGTTCAATTAAATTCGAATTCATTTTATCCAACCGTTTTATTTGTTTTTGTTAAAATAGTAGTCAAAGTTTGTGAATTGTATATTATATTTTTATTATTTCCTTCGTTTTTAAAATTGTTTACAATTGAATTGAAACTTTGAATCAATGTTATTTTTAGTAGAATATGACATCTATATTTCAGAGAGAATTTTCTTGAAATGTCCTCCTGATAACATAAGCTCTTTATTAATGAAAAATTATATATGTTACTTTTTATACGTAAAAAAAGTTGTTGAATACATTTTTAATAGGTTTAATAAAAAAAGTTTAAAAAAAAGTTCGAAAAAAGTATGAACAAAAAATATATGTAACTAAAAAAAAGCCATGATCTTAATGATTTTTTTATTAATACACTGCAAAAGAAATGATCCATTTTTCTTTATCAGTTTTTATCGCACATTTAAGCATGTAAAAAAATTTTGTAACGAAAAAAAGAGCTGAAATTGATTGTATACGAACGTTACATGTATTTCTACTGCTTAATGAAAAATTGAAATGTTCTAATTGTAGAACAAGTGTTTGTAAAGCCTCTTTTTTGAATGATCTTATCTATTTAATAGTTCATCGCAGCGCAGCATTTAATATCAGACAATTAATGTAAAATCAGGATGAAGCAGGGCGTTCTAAAGTATGCCTCATGCAGCGAAATCACACGTACTTAACCCATTTCTTAACATCTTTCAACATCACTTTTATGAAACATTTCAGAAAACTGTGCGAACTTCAATTTTATAACTTCTTTTTTTTTTAAATTTATAATTCAATTGAAAATAAATCGCACGAAAGAAATTATAAATTAAACAAGCTCGTTTAATCATCAATTTACAAATGCAAATATTTTGCGACAACATTCCAAACATCAAATATGTGAACGATTGAAAAAAAAAAAAACTTCATGTTTGTGACACAACATTGACACATTTTTTATACATTTCATTTTTAAATGGTCTGATCTGTTATACGGACGTTTAATATCGTTATTTAAAATATGCCAAAGTTGAAAGTTCAAACATTTTTGAGCCGATGTAAATTCCTGCACATGATGCTGTTTGCTCGCGTCTATAATCTTTTCAAACTGTGCAAACATTCCCGGATATTGATGTCTTTCTTACTTATAAAACTCACTCGGTCAACCGGTACTTTGCCATACGAGATGTCATGAAATTCTCATCAAATTCAGTCTGCTAACATATTATACCTTATCGATTTCGAATTCGCGGTAATGACGATCGCAAACTCTTCATGCGAACTTAATGTACTCACGTCCAAATAAATCGTCATCATAAATTTTGACATAGATTCCTCCAATGATATCGCAAATTCATTAGCAAACATTCCCAACTATACTTTTCAACCCCAAACACACATTACCAACCGTGACCAACAATTTGTCAATTTCAACATTTTTTTGTGCTTTATTAATTTTTTTTATTCAATATTCGATATTGTAATTCAAAAGGGTTTTCCATTCCATTAAATATCGAATCCCATTCTCTCGTGTCTTTTATATTTTATATATCTGATTTATGGAATTACTTTTTTTTTATTAACTACTACCCAGTTATGTTTAAGTGCCTTTGGACTCACATCTCTTTGTATTGGGGTTTTAGTTCGCAACCCGTTGGCATCGCGGCAGCACGAACGAGCCCGAAATCAATACTCGATGTGTATGGTGTTCGTTTGTTGCGATTTTTGGGAACGTCATAAACCCGAACCCATTGACTAGAACTTCGCAAATCATTTAAAAAAATTTTCTCATTAATTGTTGTCAATTAATAAAACCAATTTTAATGCAAATTTTTGTATTTGTCAAAGAATTTACCAATTAGAATATTTTTTTGTACGACTTTCATGAGGATATTAAAAATTCTATTCAGAACTTTTATAAATGTAAAATAACATATATATGAAAAAACATATGGATACATGGAGACCTATATATTTTTATTATTTTTGATCTCAATTTTTACATTTAATATAATTTTATATATATAAATCGAATATTCTTTTTTTATGATTTTTCGAATATTAACATCAAGTCAAAATTTTATATACTTTAAATAACATATCTTTACTATATGGATGCAAAACTGCCTATATATTTTTAAATTTTAAAATATTTCATCAATGTGTTACAATATTTGAGTAATATAGTTAGATACGAGAGATTTGGTTCTTATATATGATTATTTCAGGCTGTTTTTTGGGTTTAAATTCTTTTTTTTTGTCTCAGGATGTTAAAATAAAATAGAGATAAGTAAAAAATAAAACAACTAATACTTGTTGAATTATTGAGCAAAATTGAATCTGTTTGAAATATTACATCATGCATGTTGATGACGATGGCGTAATGAAATTAATATCATAGTTAACCGAATGGAAGGGACAAACGTATCACATTGCTCATAATTCATTTGCCACATTATGCGCGCAAGATTCTGCCGCCATTCAAATGAACAAAAAGCTGGGAATTAAAAAAACGTTTTCACGAGCTGAATGATAAATTAAACAGACACGTATATAAATTAAAGCAGATTTTAAGACACTGCGGGGATCGACAAACTTTTCAACGGTACAACAAATTATGTCATATACATAAGCGCAGTAATATAGTCGTTATGGAGACACAGGCATAATCGCAACACCTATAACGTACTTGTCTCTGATTTATATTTACGAGCGTTTGTTAGGCCGGGCTTTACCTACACGTTTGTTGAATTATTTAATCGGGCTTGAGTCAATATTGAATCTGATATCAGGCACACATTCCGGCTACAAGACACTTCGGTTTGATTAACTTTCATAAGTTATTTCACACAGACCAAAAAGAACCGACAGGAATTGTTTCAGCAAATTTTTGCGGATACATTTTTATTGGAAGAGGATACAAATCATAAACACTTTTTGAATTATTCATCGGCGGGAATTTCAACTCTCTCATATGTAAATTGGATGGAAAATACTTTTCTGGTTCCACAGAAAGCTCTAAGATGAATTATCATATTTTTTAATGTTACACTTTTTCTTGTCCATTTCAGTTGTTTTATTATGATTCAAGTATTTTATAACCACTTGGGGGAAAAAAAAGAAAAAAAAAGAATAACAAATTGAATTAAATTGAAATTTGATTTGTTTTCATTTTGATGAGTTTTTGTTGTAGAAGGAATTGTTTGGTTGTCAAAATTGTGGAATTTTTTTTCTGACTGGCGTTACTGGCAATTAAACTGCACGTACATTGTAACAACTGAATGAAAATTCGGACCCAACGAGGGGAACAAAAAATATCCTTGAAAGCGTGCCAGTCGCCGAAAACGAAAACAGAAAAAGCTTCGGGAACATCGAGCTAACGTTTTGACGAAAAAGTTAAGTCGAAACCCTTGATGCGAGCCAGCAAGAAGACACGCGAACAATTTATATTTGACCCAGACATTTCGTCCTACCCCAACTTTTGTCACGCAACTCTCCATAACGTTTAGACATAAACACTCCATTATCATACCAGAACATGTCAAAATTCTACATTTCTTGGCAATCGGTGAAAAAAATTACAAATCTCACGCGTGGTATTAAACTTGTACGTATAAATTGCCCTAATTGAATTATGTTTTAAGTAGCCTCACTATGCAAATTTTTCAGATCTGATAAGCTGGTCTTATCGTTCATGCAACTGAATTGATTTTCTTTCTCGTTGAGCGATTTTTATATTGTTTCTTCCATTAAATGCTCATTTGAATAGAAAAAAGGGTTCAATGTACTGTTTAAATTTTGTAAACTTGAAATTTTTTTGTATTTATTTTTAATGTCTTAATTTAAACTGTAGTTTAGTTTCTAGTTGACTTTATAATAAATAGACATAAAGTCTTAGAAATTGATAACTAAATTTGTTAAAACCAAAATTTATAACATCAAAATTGGTTTACATTTTCATAATAATGAAATTAAATAATAAATTAATAGAAAAAAAGTTGTAAAACATATTACTGAATGTTATTCCAACAAGTAACTCTGAAACATTTCAATTTGTAAACTATGAATATTAATAAAGTATTGACGTATCGAGGCGTTACAATCAGATATAAAATATAATATCAATAAAACATTTTTGATTCAAAACGTGGAATAAAATTACCATTAATAAATGTAAAAGTAATCATAAAATGTGAAAACTAATGAAAAACAAAAAGTAATATCAGCAAGTTAACAACAAGTTTGTTCTCGGAACAAACTTTCCAGCGTGACTGTACTCAGATGATAATTTCATTAATTAATTATACAAAGTTGGAATGTGTAATTTTTCTATTAATCTTTGTGTATGTACTCCATAAAATAATTAGAGTCAACTGGGGTAAGAATGACACGAACGAAAAATGAAATTAAAAAGTGACACTCAAAAGTTTTTATTAAAATCTTAATTTTTACAAATTTCATTTCATTTACAAATTCACTAATTAATATCTATCAATAACATCAATTAATAATACCAATTTATAATAACAATCCAAAAAACTTATGAAGCTCCAAAAAGTTATTTAAAATATTAGAAAATTAATACTTCAAATGTTGAATCCCAAAATTAAATGTTTCTTGAAATATTAAAAATCATAATTTAATAATAAATAATTCCCATTTTCGGGGCCAATAAATTTTTTAAACCATGAATTTTAGTTAGTACATTTCACGTGTCATAATTACCCTTATGTCAGCGTTACCCCTCTTGAGCCTGCAACTGGTTTGTAAATTTGTGAATGAATTGAGCAACACCCTATAACGGAGGTGAAACAGCAAACTATTCTGGCATTAGGAAGTTTGGTAATGGCAAGCGGAGCTGTTTTGTCCCACGCGTGACACCATCTAGAAAATATTTGTCTCGAAATTATCGACTGCTCTCGATGCGCCGGATAAAGTTATCGATAGGCTGCTAATCGCCCATTGTGGTATGTGAGAGAGTAGTAAGTGGGCGGTGGGTCGCCCAGACGGGAGAGTTCATCTTTGTTGTAGCCGTCATCCATCGAGAGTTGGCGCGTTTGAAATTCGTACTACAGTAAGGTCAGTAACCTG
Source organism: Trissolcus basalis (assembly GCA_025266255.1). Taxonomy (NCBI): domain Eukaryota; kingdom Metazoa; phylum Arthropoda; class Insecta; order Hymenoptera; family Scelionidae; genus Trissolcus; species Trissolcus basalis. Next base: position 391 of record JAAMPD010001101.1, on the reverse strand, counting down.
GGTGGTAGCGTTATCGAGCGGGTCAGTGGGTCGCACGCGGAGCGCACTAGCGGAGTGCACATCACCCTCTCGCGTCCCAGCTACGACCGCCCCCCCCCTCCCAACAAGATGTGTCTTTTCCACGTTGCCATTTTTTCGAGCTTCCTTTTTCTTTTCTCTGTCCCTCTCACTCTCACGAGCAGCAAGTCAATTTAATGCACCTGGCCCTATTCCGCGACTTTTCTGCGCCCCAAAAAGGAAAAAGATGCGGATTCAGCTCGAGCTCCACCTAAATATTCATTATGCGCACACAGGCGGCGCTTCACGCAAATTTTCATGACGAATATTATCTCGCTCTTGTTTTACGCTCGCCTGATTTTCTCCCCAGACTGATGGATTCCCCTTTTTTTAC
>JAAMPD010001100.1:0-29815 GCA_025266255.1 Trissolcus basalis | reverse complement strand
TTTAATAGGATTGTAATTACACGTAACACAACAAAAGAAGGAGAGGTGTGTATATTTCTTTACTTGTAATACAAATGGAAAAAAAAAATTTTTTTACAACAATTTGAAACATAAAAAAACGTACCAACCATAAATAGCGTGATAAAACATTAAACACATTTTACTTAAAACAAGATTGTTCAAATAGGCGAAACTGAATAAACAAAAACTATCTTTCACTGAAATAAAAAATGTTTTTTTTTTTCATTCGAAATTTTCACGATTCTTTGAAACCGTAACGTTGTGAAAAATTTACTTGTTTGTGGTTTTTGTAGTTCATCGACGACATTATTTTATTGACTAAAAGAAAATTCTTTGTTATTGGTTTTTTAATGAAAATTGACGGTTCTATCACTTCCGCTGTTTGTGCGCTCAGAAAAAAAGGTTTTTGGATCAGCTGCTGATGTTTACAATAGGATTTTTCAATACAAAAAAAAATGTTTTTTACTTTTCAAGATGAATTAATGCCTCCCACTTTGTGGGCGTCGATCTAATTTGCATTGTACTAAGAAAAACAATTGATAAAAATGATCATTTTTGCAGTCATTAGATGTATCTCTCTTTTGAGCAGGCAAACGTATGTAATTTATTATTAAAATGATATGTAAGTGAGTTGATGTAAATTTTGAAGGAAAAAGAAAGGTGTAAATATGATATTTAATTGATCTAAATGTAAAATTTGCTAAAACAAAGTTGACGCGAGGAAAAGAGGATACGCGTAGTAATTCCATTTGACACAGATTTGCGTAGGAAAGTTTAAATGAAGCATTGATGAGTGCGAAGCACGTTGCATCTAGTTGGAGAGACGACGTTGAATCAACAAAGTCGAAACTGCGCGAGGGAAAGGGAACAACATTTTCATCAGTCTGGTTCGCTTCAAAACTCACAAACACTTATCCAAGATTCTCTGTTTGGGCAAAGTATCCGCAGCTCATCACGAACTAAGACGTCAAAAACGACAGATAATTATTTAGTGACAGGCAAGAAAAAAAAAAAAATGAGTTAGAAAAAAAGAAGAGGATTAATCGAGTGAGCGGCTGCTCTTCGAGGCGGATGCAATTTTTCGTAATGATATTTATTTTACTCCTTGGGCTCTGAATAATTGAGCAGAGTCAGGACGAGAGAGACACTTACGTGACGCGACGCCACGTCACGTCACATAACGTCACACGCTGCGTTTTAAAAAACTAAACTCGAAATGGACGCAGCGGTCACGCTAATGAACTTTCAAATAAAGAAGATTGCGCCGCTCAGAGGGTTAGCGCCAAATTGACAAGGTACCTACCAGGGGAGATTGCGAAACTCACAAACTCCGCGCAATAGCTCGAATTAAACTGTGCTTAATTTAACTACTAACTTATTATCGTAAGTAGCCGAGCACTTGTTCTCCTTAGTTCCACGAGACCTAGACGCCAGGATTAACTGATGTAAATTGTCAGATAAGACGATTTTACAACCTCGCCTGTTTAATTACCCTTGAACCCTCACACAAAAACTCCGTTTCGAGTCACGCAAATGTTCTTCTTTTTTCTCGCTCCATCCGTTATTTTTTTTTTTTTTTTTTTTTTCGTAGTACAACAAAATACTAAATAGTAATTAGTGGTATTAAATAGCGGAAAAGTTGCTCGAGACTTTTTTTCAGGGATATGTTGAAATATATTTGATTATGTATAAATAAGATTGTTTCAATTTTGACAGAATGTTTCAACTTTAAAATATTCGCAAAGTTTTCGTCGATCGTTGATAGAAGTTAGCAGTGAGATTGTTCGTTTTTGGTTGGAATTTCAAGGAAGATTGAAACCGAATTAAAAGCTGCATTCTTCATGAGATATCATCATACTTTGCAACCTCGATTTTCATTGACACTTCGGGCTTTAGCCATCAGGGTCATGATTCACGGAGAAAGTAATCTCTCGAAATGAGTGAGAGGAAAAAAAATCGCTGAGTCAACTTTGGTTCCGGTTTGTTTGCCCTGTCCCTTTTCGTTTGAAACATTATTTCATCGAGTTACAATTTTCTAAATTATCAGACTTCCAAGTTATTCCTTCAATTTAATTAAATGCCCGGCGATGAGAGCAACGTGTCCATTCACTCTTGAATATTAAATTACGCAAAAGCGAGCCGTTAGAAAATGTCAGTCGGGATAAAATTATCAATCGCTTTGAAAATGTGTTATAAATCGATCAGGTCGCGCATCCATGCAAATGCCAGCTTGCTAGACACACGGCAGAAAGAAATTCTTTGACTGTGCTAATTGAATTTTGCCATAATCTAATTTGATAAAGTGGTATAGGAGTGTTTTCACTGCGACACACAATGCCCTCGTGCTCTCATCAAACATTGTTTTCAACAACTTCAAATTGATTGCATTCTTAATTGCGTTATTATTTTGCATCCATGTAATGTGTTTTACACGCGATCGTCCTAGCCGTTGCTTCAATTAACTATATGGCAAAGAATTAGGACCGGAGATAGTAGTCCAAAATAGTGCGTCGGTCGTACTTGATAACAATACATCAGTCGCACTTGACGAGCAGCTTTCGCGCCCTTGTTCGCTCCAACTCAAGCACGCGATATACATACAACACACCACCTAACAACCGATATCTCACTTTCAAATTCACAACTTTGATTCATTATGAATACATTTATTGATTGTGTATTTTTATCCACATAAATATTTACAATTATTCGATACACCTGATAAATAAATAAGCTCAATTCAAATTTAATAATAAATCAAAAAAAAAAAACTTTTAAAATTCAACAGGATTTGACACTCGGCCTCTAAGAGGAATTTGTTATAAAAAACAATTCGTCATAATTCATATATATACAGTGAGAAAAAAATTTTATCAAATATTATAATTTATAGATGAAAACTTACTGTGAACTGTACAGTATATGGGGGACAAATGTAAAATTTATAAAAAATTATTGAAACTTACAGCAAATTTTAATATTTTTCCCTCGATTTTTAGATTTATCCCCCATACACTGTACAGTTCAGTAAATTTTGATATAATTTTGTTCTCCGTGTATATGATATAATGTTGAAATAATATAACAATGAAATGTTGATTTGAAGATATTCTTTGAGCGTGTTACATCTTTTTGAACATTTAATTTAACATTTGAATGATTGATATTTTTTTAATTCTATGAAACCGTAGTAATTTTTTACATTTCTTTGGTGGTGCACAAATTGAAGAGTCCAGTGGGGCGAATCAAATTGGACATTGTGAATGGACCGCTGGCATTAATCGGCAACAAAAGCCACCGGGCGAATCAGAGACGCTCATTTGAATATTTTTTGCCGTGTCTCAATGGAAAGCCCGCCCTTCTATTTACATCTGATACGAGGATCGGCGCTGAGCTATCGTCACGGTGGAACGATTTCGCATTTCCGACTGACACGTTTGGCGTGAATTAAAACTTGCAAAGTTGTCGGAATGCGCTGTGGGTCCATCGTGTAAGATCGCGTTCAACCGAGAGATTTGTACAAAAGTGTTTGGAATCGAGCTCTCAAAGCCTTGGTGCTCCGGACAACGATGAAACTTGACGTGCGAACAATTATTATTACAGTGCAAATCAAGCGATGACCCAAATTTGACGCAACGGACATTCACGCGAGTATACTTTCGTCATCCATATATAGACGATATATTAAGAGCAGAGAGTTTCGTTACTAAGGTTACTGCCATCGATTCGCCAATTATTATTTTTGACAACAACTTTTGCTGCCAATCACGCGCTGTTTATCTTTGCGATCGATCACCAAATGTTCTTTTAACATCTTGAAAGATCAATATTCACTCTTTTTTTTTGTTTTTTTTTTTTTTGTTCCCATCGATATAGAAAAAAAAGGCAACGAATTGGAACATGATAATTTAGCGAAAATGAAAAATTTTCAGATGAAATAATAGCGAACATAAAGGTGGTCTGTGCTTTTAGAGTATGAATTCATTTCTCAATGTGGCTTATTCGTTCTGAAAACAATTAAGCTGAAATAAAGGTTCCCGAGCTGGCGGCCTTTACTCGGCATTAAAAATGCCCACTTGGCGTTCGCTCTTATTAATTAACAGACGTAAAAGCGGCTGGATTATCCGAATTGGCCTCTATTTCGCCTTATCGAAATAGATCACACAGCTTTTTTTTATTTCTTCGCTCCGATAAGACGTCGAGGTTCATAACCGCGAGAGCATTGGCTTGTCATATTTTTACAACGCTATCATTGGTCCGCGGCGCCGTTACGTTTTTAGCGCTCCCGCGTGTTATATCAGCGCTATCATACGACGCTATTAACCGAGCCGCTGCGCGTACTGCGCTAAACTTGATATAACATTTCATAAAGGCGAACTTCATTAAGGAATTTATTCAAAATATGACCGATAAAAATCTCGTTCGCTTTGATATATCCAACACCATTTTCAAACCAAATCCTACTTTCTGCATCGACAAAAGTCAAAGATGTTCAATATCCTTTTTGGACAGTTCCACAGAGTAACTCATTTTTTTCCCCGCCATATAATGAAACGTAGATTTGCCAGTTGATTATTATTGCACATTTTTCAAACGCTAATGCTATTCTACTGCGCACGTTTCCGTTGTAAAAATCGAATATACGAAATCCATATGCAATAAACTTTGCGATTGACTTGGGCCAGGATTCTTTTTGCAAACATTTCGAGATTCCGTTTCAAAAATGTATATCAATCATTTTTCGTAGTTAAGTACAATGTTTCATGTAAAAAGCTGTTAAACTCAATAAATTATATATTCGCTTAGGCATCTAGACAAAATCTCCAAAAGTTTCACTCTTTTCTGTTGTTTATCTATGTATAATTTTTTAGAGTAAAAAAATGATTTGATTAATTTTGATGCATCAGTAAATTAAATCGCTAAATATTAAAAGCTTTCCAACCTTATGAATTTTAGCATACAAAAAATAAAAATGAGTAATCAAGCAAAAAATTATTTCAAAAAATGTAGTTGATTTATGAATTCATTATGAAAAAAAAAAAAAACAACAGTTATTGATTAATAATTGAATTATACACAGACTATTTTTTTGTGAAAAACACCGAAATACACAGCAAACCACATGAAATGCAAGACAGAAAACATTGAACTAAAATAAAAGCTTGGAAAAATTTTAAAACATATCAGGACAATATTTCTATTTCAACTTTGTAATAATTGACTTTTTTCGGATTGCAATAAAGTCTAGTTCAACTCGTCCATTTTTTTTTTTTAATATTATTTTTTTATTCTGAGAATGAACATAATGAAACCATAACAAAAGTTGTTATATAACATCAGAAAAATAAGCGTAAATGCATGTATTCTGATGATTTTGTAACATTTGAAAAAGTAAAAAAAAAAAGAGAGAGAGAGAGAGAGAGAAATGAATAAATCTAAGAAATAAATGAGTGATGCTGGTAAATGTAGTATTTGTCATTGGGAATGAAGACGAAAATCTTACGTTTGCTTAATTTAAGTGAAGCAATCAAAAGCGTTAGCAAATTTGTACAATGAAAGTAACGGAAGTTCCAAGAAGGAAGAGTTCGGAGAAAAATATGTATATGTATGAAATTGTTGTTTTGCGTCTGAATAATATGCGTGATACGGCATTTTGGCTGTTTGCTCGGGTAAAATGTTTATACGCAGCATATAATAATAATTTAAAGGAAGAATTGTATCCGAGGTGTGTTATGAGCACGCGCGAGTGGCGCACAAAATATATGACTACGTCGCGGGGGTTTGAAAAATAATGATGCACAGTTGTTTTGGGATGCGCAATTTTTAATGCGAGTGACCTCGCGACGTTGATATTAATCAGCTTCATGCTAAAATTATTTCCACTCTCATAAGTGAAAATAAATTAAAATGACTGGTTGAGTATATAATAGCGTTAAGTTTTCATCAAGTGCTTCTCAAGTTTAGTGCAACGTGTATTAATTTCTGTGTATCACTTTTCTCAGTATAAGCGCAACAACAAAAAGACGTGTGCGCTGAAAGTCGAGGATTAAATGTAAGAATCATAATGATAATAATTAACACGAATTTTAAACAAATTTTACCTCCGCGTTAAAAATTATTCGTTCGAATATTTTACACCGGATACAATATAAATATATAAATAACGTCGTGTAACATTTTATATTATCACTTTTATATTTTCGTGCCAAAGTAAACTACGTTATTTATAATTATTCCTGTAATGAAGCAATTGTTTATTGCTTTATTATTATTTCAATAATAATTAAACCAAATGATCATTACTTGATTATTATGCGGCTAAATTCGGAAACCAATTATTTATGTGTGAATCGAGAATGGTATTTGGCTGATATTTTCATATTTCATTCTCAATAGCGTTTTGTTTTTATTTCATCAAATAATAGTTGGAATAAAGAGTTGCTTGTATTTCTTATTTTGTCGATAATAACAAAAGTGTGTACTTGCTTTGAAACTCAGTTGTCGATTTATCTGATTTTGGTTTTTATATATATAATAAGAATGAAAAGAGAAAAGCCGTAATGGCATTTGATTTTTGTTCGAGGAAAGATTGTTGTTGGAATTTGGAGAATAAGAAAATGTTGAAGGCAAAGGGTGGAAAGTGAATGCGTAATATTGAGCTGGTGTGGGCGCGCAGTTTGGTGGCAGTGATGGGCCGAGTGAGATTGCATTTAAGATTAAACGTACCAGTGCTATTTATGATAAGTTGAAAAGGAAGAGAAAGAGAAACGAGATCGATCGGGCGTATATTTCTGTTGGCCGAACGGAAAAGAACAAGCGTGCAGCTCTCATTCTCATGATTGTATCTACTTCCCCTGGTCTGATTCGCGGTTACTTAACGCTCGCAACGACTTTGATTCACTCGAGTGAAGAGTCACCAACGACTCCTCTTATCTGACCGTTTGGCTCATTCGATTTGGCTTTCCCGTTGACACAGCCTCGCTGCCCACCGCACGCTCATGTGTCACAACTCTGCCGGCATATATACGATGACTCACAAACCTGGAATCCACACTTTGTTCGTTCGCTCGCTCTCGCTCACTCGCTCGCACACACACACACACACGTGCGCACTATTTTTTTTGCCCCCTTTCTTTCTTTTGCTGTTGCTGCTGCTGGCCTCTGCCCGCAGCTGGTTGCGCGACCCGAACAATCGTATATATCATAATCAATTTCAGTGAATTGATTTTTTCACGCATCACCATGCAATTCGCGTTACTTTTCACCCTACTGCTCGGCCCATCTATCTCACGTACAAATACTTTCTATTCATAAACAAACGCCGCCCGTGTCATTTTATTGCCAACACAATAACTGCCCTATAAAAACTGCATTCCTTCGTGTTCACACTCTTTATTTTTTCATTCTTTCTTTCTTTTATCAATCAATTCTTCTCGCTCCCTCTCTCCCCTTAATCTTTTGTTTATGGTGTCACTTTCGGTTTATGGTTATTCCCCTCTCCAAGCTGTAACATAATTTTTTTCTTGTCGTTATCTTTTTGTCATTACTTGGATAGCCGGCTCTCTCGTAGACAGAGTAATTTCAACTATTAAATCAGATTTAAAGAGCTGAACGAGATTGGCAAAGGCACGTCTTCAGTTACATTCATATTCATGCGACACGCTCGGTGTACAGAGAGTTTTCTCACGACCATTGAAGACGAATCGGGCGTCATAAGTTGAATTAATTTAATGGCACACTTCATTACAAATTACCCCTCCGGGGAGAGGGCTTGTTTGCAAAATTATTGTAATCGATGCGACGAAATAAAACTGCGCCTGTTGTGCGTGACAGCAAAAAGCACCGGCAAATTTTTGTGCGCGCGCTAAAAATTGATCAGCATCTGGGATTGCATCGAAAATGACTAATGCATGATGTAACGGCAGATACATTTGTGCATGTCGCGCTGTTTATTTTCTACTGCCCTCACGTCGCTCGCGATCATCAATTATTATCGCTGCTTTATTTCGATAAACCGATACAGGTCATAGAGATAACTTAAAAGTACTTGCCCGCGGCTATTTCTGCGCCCGAAATATCCAATCGATCGTCCGGACAAGTAAACATTGGTTTGACAATGATTCACCGGTCATTAAATATTTATCATCTATTTCATCAATTTTTTTCCCTCCTATACAATTTTCGTCTATACGCCAGTCAAACAACATTATGTAATTATCATTACGTAGTAATTGTAATGACAATAATATTAATAAATGGCTTATGAACATCGAATTACCTATATATAGGATGTATATACGAAACGAAAAGTATACCTGATCGAGTAACCGTATCTGAATATATTAAGATATTGGGAGGTTTCATGCCAATCAATAAGTCACTTTTGCTCTTGCACGTCTTGATAATACTACACACATATTTAAGTCACAATTTATTGTTTAATAATTCACTTATTTCAACGTCTAATAAAGTTTGTGAAATTGCTCCCAATTGAACACAAGCAATGCAACTAAGCAAATTAACTCCATGTTATTTGGTTATTAATTTATGATATCAATTATTTATTACAGCGAAATATTATTGAAATTTCTAATTTAGCTTTGGGTGGAATTATAGAAGAAATTATTACAAACCGGAGAGATTAAACGTTGTAATATAATTTTAATTGAAATTTCAAAATGGAAATGGAAAAACACTCTCGAGAATTACAATTGTTTCAAAATGAACAAATTTTGTGTTTGTCAATGTTGTCATATGATTTACAAATGTAAATACCTGATTTATCAGGAAAAAAAATGATGAACGGTAAAAAAAAGAGAAAATTATTAGAGGAAGAAAAAAATGTTAGAACATAAATCGGGGATGGAATAAAGTTTTTTGGACAAATTTGAATAGGGGTAAATTTGAAAGTTGAAAGGATGATTCGGACTGCAAAATTTATGCTGACGAAATTGAGCAAAGAATTGAAGGAGTTGTGCTGACGTTCAAGATGTAAAGCAGGGTTTATTGACGATGCTGTAAAGGTGATTAACCTGCAATTAATAGAGCAATAGTGAAACGCAGCGGGTGAATCCGCCAACTTGACAAGCGAATCTTTTATCGGGTTTAAGGTAAAGTTCGGCGTGTTATGCTCGAATTGGCAATTAGCTGGGTTTACGCTGCTGCGCCAACGAGATCGACTCGTGTATTCGCAACTGCGCTTCCGTTAATCGTTCGCTCGATAATAATTGACGTAACGAGGACACGATCAATGGAGCAATTAGTATTCCTCGTGAGCCATCCTGCATTTATACAAATACGTATCAGCTTTCTCTAGCTCTAACTATCTCTGCCCGCGCGCTCTTGTTTATTTTTGCACACAGTCATTCTCACCTGGGATGTGTACTATCAGCCTCCTCCCCCCTCCACTCCGACATTATAATCATCATAATTTTAGTTCCGATACTGCACTCTCGAATCAACAACAAATACCCACTCCAATGTTCAAATTCGAGTTTCAACATTTGTCAAACTAGTTATTGAACATACTTTGTTTTTAAATCAAAACCAAACACCGCCAGTATAGTTCCACAACAAATGTTTGAGAAACATATTTTATACTTTTTTTCAATTTGTATAGTCAAGTTTTTCAAACAACATTATTTAGTTGTCAAAAAATATGTAGTTTCCACTTTTGTTTTGCCCAATATAATTAATTTTAATAATCAGTTGGTAGATTGAACAATGCACAGACATTAAATTTAGTCTAACTGTTATTCCAACTGTCTCTACTTTAGTCAGTGAACAATTTATTATACTGTTCTAAGAGATGTTTCTAAAGTCTAGCAACTTCACTTCCTGCAAATTGTACAAAGGTTTGAAATGTCCATAGTCATAAAAAAAGTTTGTTGGGGCAAAATTGGTCCATGCGCAGTCTACCAAAACTGTTCAAAAAAAATGAATGAAAGCAAATTATTCGATGAAAGTTTTCATAATTTGATAATTGAAGGTTAAATCGAAGATAATTCATGATAGAAAAGACGATAGAATAGAGGGCTCGTGTATCGCATGGAAATGCCTCTTTTATGATACACGCAGTCAATAAAATGAATATTTTTGTTCTACGACAATTAAAGTAATGACAGTTTCATATATTATTGCACTTTATTTTATACCGCTGTCTCAGCGAAGCGTCTCTTTGTACGCGTATTACCCTCGAGTGCACCAAGTTTCATTTGCATTATATTCCAAAATCTCCTTACTCGGCAAATTTTCCTTTTGAATTCGTATCTACGTACGCTTTGTAATTTGGCATATATCATAATTTTTTTCTTCTTCTCAGTTTTCCATTTTCAATTCTTCGAATTAACAAAATTAGCCTGAACCAGAAATGAATTTCTGTGACTTTTCTTTTACACTTGAATTAATAATTCGCTCGCATGAAGCAAACGCTCTTGGAATTTTTATGTTTTCAGGGAAAACAAAGAACAAAAAAAGCAAGAAATTCTCTCACGAAATCTATTTTTAGACACAAAAAAGTTTTTTTCTGTACAACATGAACATTACATAATTAATAAAACTGTGATTTTGTGTGTCCATAGAATTGGAAAACAAATGAAAGAATAGAATTACAATTAAATATAAGATAATAATGAAAATAATAGAGAGTAGAGTAGCTGGAGTAAAAATTTAATCTAATATTATGACTGCAGAGATAGCAATGATTTGCATAAAATATACTCTGGCGCGTTAATGATGAACGTAGAACAGTAGGTACAAAGAATTGCTCATTTGCATAGAAAACAAGCTGTATCGATCTGTGTGCTTTTTTCGACAATTTCATCACTTATTAACAACATATCAATTATCCTAATAATTACACAGGCCGTTTTGGGCTCATATTACAGCGCGTTTCGAGATGTTTAAATTAATTAGAATCAGAACCCCTAGTGATTAGATGAAAAATGAGCCGGATATTATGTATCTTTGTTGAAAACAAATGGCGCATTGTGGCATCGTTCAAACTTGTTTATGACGCTGGGGAAAAAGGTGTTGCATGTAAAACTGAACGCGATGGCAAATTAACATTTAAATGTCGTCGCCGGGTTTAATATTTTAATTTTCACGCCAGACACTTTTTGGTTAACCTGGTGTCGACAAGCCCGCCGTTTATCTTGATTATCAAATGACCCATTTTTTGATACCTCTTCTCATTTCATTATATCTCCATACTAGTACAACTTTGATCGCGTGTAATAGCTGTATGAAATAATCACACAAATTATAGACGTTCCAAAGTTCTCTTGTACATACACCATCTCTTGATTATATCATAAAACACTCGTCGATTTTTCTGATAACATTGCGCCGCCATCATCGCCACTAATTCTACGTCTCTTTATTTTACTTTCTAGAAACTTGTGTTATTTTGTTTTATCAAAAAAAATGATAAAAATTCATTCCAAGCCTCAAATAGAAATTTAATATCACCATATAAATTTTGACTTGGGGAATGATGATTATTTTGAATTGAATGATGAACTAAATGAATAATTGGGCGCGATGTATGCACCTTTTAATCAGACAAGTGATTAATTAAATGGCGCGTATACAAGATTTGGGATATTCCGTATGGGCATTAGACACGAATCCCGTTGTGTAAACGGTGTCACGCGTTTATGAATTATTCCACATGTAAGAGTCTAAATATAATGTACATTGCTCGGTGGCTTATATACGCCTATATCTGTATCTGTATGTGGCGCTACACTATGAGTAACAGGTTATACTTGCAGCAGTCACACGCGTGCGATAACTTTTATAACTTCAATCAGAGAAAATATAAAGTGGCGCCACCTCATATATTATGAATTGTATGCATGAGTAAAGCTGTAACCGAGTTGCTACGAACTTGGCGCACCGAGAAATGAAACCATTACTAAATGTCCAAGCTGATGTATAGATATAAAAGATCTACACCAAGGTCTCAAGACACTTCTTGCTCGATACCAGAGCCATTACACTTTTACAAAACCCAGAACAAAAGTCTAGCTCCTAATAAAGTATAACTTTGTTTTAAATAAAGTTTTGCCTCTGAAAAATTTGAATATACATATCTGAGCCAGATATTTTGTCGCATTTTGTCTTTCCTACGACCACATTATTTATTCATGCTTTGTTCATTAACGGTTCATAAACTTGATGCTCAAATTTGGTCTTCTTAGTATCTTCCACCTAGTTCCAAGATAATTTAAGTTATACTATAATAGATAATTTAGCGGTGTATAATAAAGCCAGGACACAGTTGTTATTCATTTGCAACTGATTCAACTTGCAAAATGACGTATGTAACTGGGCTTTGAATGCAAAACTCTAACGCGCCGCACTTTGTCATCAGTTTTTGGGGGACCAGCTGCGCGCGAGTTCGTGAATTTGATATGTTCGTTGAAATACTTCCAAATTTTCAAATTCCACCAAACTACCTGATCAACATTTTGATCGCTCTCCAAATTTATCGACAGCGCCAACAAATTTCAGAAACTTTTCATTTTTTCCATTCTACATCAAACCTACATTCAATTTGTCAAACAAAATCAATTGTTTATTATTTATTTATCTTACATTTCATTTTTCTGGTATTTCAATTCAAATATAATTTATATTCAACTAAATTTGTTTCAACTAACAATAAATATAATGAAAAACTCAAAACAACTTTCAAACTAATTAATTTGTATTTTATTTTGTTAACGTTGTTCGTGCTTGATAATAAATAGTCAATCCACCAAAACATTTTGATCCGAAAAAAGTTAAGTCCATTTTGCATGATGGTTTAGCCTGATCGGGGCCATCACGGCTGGCGTAGACGTTCACGTCAAATTTACACAGGGTGTTTATTGAGAGAAGAAGAAAAAAAAGCAAAGTTTGTTTGAACCGTGAATTATATTGATTATTGAATAAAGTACCCCTAGTTTTGGGGATAAATTGTTGTATTGCAGGCGACTGGTCTAGGCAAGCTTAATTACACAAAAAAAAAATCGTCGGCCACATGTGATTTGGGGAAAACTAAAAAAGAGCCGTTATTGACAGCGCGATTTAGTCGTATTTCACTCTTTCAATTGTGCGATCCACCTTGATCCATTTGTATAACACAAGTTGATAACAAAAAAGTGGGGTGGCGTTTAGACTCCCTTTTTCGTGGGGGCATAAAATAACAATGATGTAAACTGAAAAGGAAGGTAAATGATTATTTGGGAGGGGGCGGATCTGCTTTGTTGGAGTCATGAATGTATATGTGACGGACATACGCACGGTAGCCGGGTTAATAAAAAAAAGAAGGAAAAAGTATAATCAGGGTGGGCTAAACAAGCTAATTTGAAACTGCGTGCGGGAACACACCCAGCACGTAAGAAGGCGCGGCCATCACGCACGCAACTATAGGTATATTGCTCGCGCGATAATTTAAACATTGAAATTCATTTCAGTCACGTATCCTCAATCTCGGAATGATGTGTTGTAGCGTGTAACGCACACACACGTACACACAAAGCCGAAAATCGCAATACGAGCGAATTTATTATGGTCGCGCCGGGGTATATGTAAACAAATTTTGGCGAAATCTGAATTTCGAAATCTGCGATTTCTCTGCGCGCGTTATGAAATTCGCATGTTGCTTTTCCGTCCTTTCTTCTCGTCTGACGTTGCACGCTCAACTAAAACGCCCCGCACACATGGATGCCTTAATATAAATCCCGTTATGAGTTTGCTATGAATCAAATTCATTCTATTTGCATATCGCATAGACGGTCATTCAGTATGCCGTGTTCATACGCAAATGTATCGACTCAGACGTATTTCGGCTTACGCTTATATGTTATTCCTGAACGAAAGTATTTATACAATAATGCATATTCGATTTTGCTGCGTGCGCAAAGTGCAATTTATTCGGGCTTATTAAACGGTGCCAAATCATTTGCTCAAAAACTTTGACCTCCTTCAAATTCAAAACTGTCAGTCTGGCTCAATCTCAAGGTCACATTTATACACACCACACGTTGAATCATCATTTCCATCATTATCATTATTTTTTACCCCATTTTAAATCATTGTTTGAATTTCAAATTGTATGCAGTTTCAAATTGAGGAAAACCCAGTTGGAATGGCACATTTTTCTTTTTTTTTTTTTAAATTTATTAGAAGCATGAATTAATCATGAAAATATTCAAGTTTTTAAATTTGAAGAAAAGTTGAATATTTTTTTAAAATAAAGCTTACATCCTGAGTTTAGTTAAAGGATGAGTTCGACTTACACACATTGATATTGATTATACGTTTTCCTACCACTTTGCCTCGTCCTTATATATACACTTTTTGTTTTGTTCAATCTCGTGGATAAATGTTACGAAACTAACTTGCCACTCATTCGTTTATTAATCATAAACCACTGGCATTATGTAACCCAGTGCCACGGGGTGTTTCACGTATTCCATGCATAACGAAAAATACGTCAAGCACATCCACCTCTCGGTGCACCTCATTACTTGCTATAAATCGGCGCCCCTTTTTTTAATTATTTATCTTTGAAATATTTAATAGCACAGATTTTCTAACTGATTTCTTTCTTTTTTCTGTTTCAGGTGAGTCTCAAAGTTTTAATTTGTTTTTCAAACAATTATTCAACAGATGTAAGTTCTTTTTATTAATTTCCTTTTCTTGTTCTTTCTTTTTTTATTCGTCTTTTTGGGGGGGGGGGAGGAACAAAATGTCAAAGAGAGAATTGGATTCACATTGTTGTTTTGAAACAATAACTAACAAATTGAGAGGGAGAGGAAAATCTATTCAAACAAGTATTAAATGAGAATATTCGAGTAGAGTTAAACTTGCAAAACGTTACATCACAGAGAGGGAAAAGCGTGTTCGCCAGTCCTGTGGGGTTATGTTTTTGTAAACCGATAACCTTATTAATACTATAAAGCTTGTCATTGTTTTGCTTCTATCATACGATTGCATTTTCCTCTCAAAATATAGGGTTGATTTTGTTTGAAAATTTCATTCATCTCTCAACCAGACTGATTGGCCTGGTATATATACAAGAATCATAACAAACAAATTTTAGTCCAAAAAGATTTTCAGCTTGTGGGACATTTAATTCGATTTCATTCTATATTCAAAACCATTTGTTTGATTGATACATACAGTTTTGATAACATTTTGTAAAACATTCGAAAGAGATATCTTTTAATCTCCACTTTTTAAGCAGCCAGATTTAAATAAATTCTTTTAGTTCTGAAATGATCATCATCAGCATAAATTCAACTGAACAACCGAGGACAAGTTTGAGTGTATGCCTTTCAATTTGCAACTTGAAAGTCGACCGAAATCGGGGATACCATGTTATCCTTATCAGAGACATTTCAAATGAATTCTATCTAAAATAATATAATTTTACCTTATAGACGGCCAACTGTAATGATCGAATTGAAAAAAAAAAAAACACCAAACAAAACGAAAAACGAAAAAGAAGTGTGGCATTAGTTTGAAAAATTAATGTTGAAATTGCGATGTAAAGATTGGTTTGAACCAACTTGATAAGAAATACTCTATCCGGTTGGAAAATATATTGTTTCTTGGGTAAAAGCTGATTTGATCATATCGAAAAGCAGAGCAGAGAGGTTGCGCAACGAAAAGTACTAAATTAGTAAAGCTTGATCAGGAAAATTTGTTGAAGCAGCGCGTTAGTTTAATTTGATTGGTCGAACAATGAGGGAGATGGGGGTTGGGGCAGACGAAGCGAAGCTTGAAAATGCAACAGTCAGATTAAAGCGGGTAGAAGTCGTCAGATAAGCCTTCACATGTAGATCGAGGCTGACGTATACGCGAGCCAACTACCTCTAGCTATATGATGAGGATCCCATAATTCTTGTTACGTTCAATGTATAAATCCTCCACAGTAATCTCTTCCACCTTTTCTTTATTCTCCGCTTCCGCCCTGACCCCGATCTTTTCTCGTACCAAAAAACAATTCACAAATAATTTCATATCCTTAAATCCTGCCGACAATGTTTATCAATTTGCTTATAGAAAACTACTAGCACACAAATTTCACTCTAGACGCACACTTTGCCCGGAAACACTGCAAATCCAACTAAACCTATACAAAAGTAACCAATCATATTTAAACAAACGTTTTATCCAGTTTAATAATCTGTCTTTTTACTTTACTTAACACAAACTCATACATTTAACGCACTCTATGTGTATTTGAAACAATAAAATTTTGTTATTTGAAACAAAAATTAAAGTAGGAGATTCAAGTTATCTTGCGATAAAATACGTCCAACAATAAAATAACAAAAATATTTTCCCATTTATTCTTAAAATTTTGAAAAATTGCATTGCTATTGCATTCTAATAACCCAAAGCATCAAAAATTTAAACTTCATGCGTCTGTAAATCATTTTTATAAAAAAGTTATTTTTGTATAAAAATGGGAATTTTTGAAATTGACACGATGCCTTGTTTTTGAAAAGTCAGGCAAATTTGTATTTATTTGTAAAAACACTTTCTAGACTGTATTAAGTACAACATAAATATATACACTATGGAAATTACAAAAATATGGATCAATTTGTGTAAAATTTGTATGCTAAAATATAAACTTCAGTAGATTTATCACACACGTCATTTTGACAAACACTGAAACATGATTTGTGCCCATTGAAAATGTGTTGTCAACTTTATAACGTTAGTAAGTGTTATTTATTTCTATACAAAAATGTCAGGACTGATCTAGAATGATATAACTCATATTGTCGCTAGAGTTTTCCCCTTGATAGTAGAGTAAAAGTTGCCTTTCATATTGTTAGTATAATTAAAACGATATTCCCTTCATTTTTTTACCGATAAAAATTTACCTCTTAAATTAGGTTTTTTTTTTATTTTCAATAATGAGACTAAATTTTTAATTTTGCAGAATCAAAATCAACAAAAACACGAATGCAATTTAATTATATAGTATAACAAGTATTTTTTCACAATATGTAATGCACGATACCAAAAACATGAAAAAAATTATTTGTATTGCATTGCTTAATTTACTTGTTAATTTACTTATATTTGATGAAAAACGTGTGCCACTGGTATAAAATTTTCTTTATATCGTAACTGCAAATAAAATAAAAATTAATTCGCTGTTAAATAATGAATAAAAACTAACATTTACAATGATTAAACAACATTATTTAATTTTTTCATATTTGAAAAAATGAAAAAAGGGGCCACAAATGTGTGATCTATTTTACAAAATAAATATTATATTCGTTATAAAATTATGCGAATGTTATTAAATAAACTTTTGATTTTACAATTATAATAACATTATAGGATAATTATAAAATTCGTATAAATATTATTACTATTAATTAATTATAAATGTATCTATACAAATTAATTTACATTAACTTGAATTAAAAACTTTTTATCCAGCATTTAACAAATTATTTTAACATCATTATTTGTGTACTGAGAAACAATAAAAACAGTTTATTTTGTCGTTCAAAAAAAATGTCATTCAAAAATTGCTTTTGCCATACTACTAGAAATTAAAATAAAGGGAAATATTGTTGAAAAATTTTTTTGTTGCAAAGTCGATTGCATTGGGCGATGCATTTGCAGCCGAACATGCATAATTTGAGTGCCATTGGACGTGCGCTAAGCGACTGCTCAAATTACAAGCCGTGCATGTTTTATAGGCACGCTGTTAATGTATCCCTTTGCTCTCGCAAAAGTACACAATTACAACGCCCCTGATGTTCAACAGCTCAAAATGTCATAATTTTAATTAACACAGTTTTCAAACTCGCCGTCCCTTTTTGGGCAAACTTTTTGTCGCCAAACTATCCGTCAACCCATGCATATCATGTATCAACAATTTGATAACATTTCTCTCGTCAGTTGCGAATTCTTCCGCACAGTCATCATGGACCACATTTTTTTTTGTTTTGTTTTTTTTTTTCAAAGTTTATGAAAGTTTGTTTGTTTTTTTTGTAAGTCAAAGTGAATCTACGATAATTCACTTTCAACTTAAATTCTTCTTGAATAGTTTCAATTTCGAATTAAAAATAGCTGATCAAAGTTGCAATGATTTTTGATTATCCATGGATGTTGGCTGTCAGAATCAGCATTGTTTTACAATTATGATATTATAGAGGTACCTCACACCACGTTCCAAACGTTGCACAAATTTCAGCCAAAGTTTTTTTATGCTCGGTTTGATCTCTTTCTACTCGCGATAACGAATGTGCATTGACGAACATTTTCGACAACAAAATATATATTGTTGGCTAACACAAATAATCTTGCTGAAAACAATAGGTCAAGTGAACGAGAAATTACCCAAGTAAAAATTTGTATAAGGGTCCATATATGAAACATATACGTTGCCATATATGTCTCATATATGTTAATATACATGCCCCATAAGCAACGTATATAGTGCCATATATGTTAACATATAAAGGGACATATATGGAGCCCTATATAAATTTGTACTTGGGTTTGTATAGGAAAGTGTTATTTTTAAGGGATCAGTTTTGTGTACCTCGCTGAGTTGAAATCGAACTGCACTCAACTAGACGGAAGCATTTTAATACGACAAAGTTATGGATGCGCAGCAGAATCAGGGCTTGTAATTAGACTTGACGTTTGACGTTTGGGACGTACAGAACACGACTCCTGTTATTGGCCAGTCTTTTACCGTCAAGCATCGACCGTTCGACAGTTAATGCCTCAATGAAAATAATCTGATACCAACAGTCGCAGAGAAGCGTTTCTTTTTGTTATTTTATTTTTGTTGCTTTGTCTGTTCTCCCCGTCGACCGCACCTCCATCTCTCTGTTGCGAGATCATACACAAAAAGCAATAGTATATTATAGTTGCATAATATACTATTTTCCTTGATTACCCGTTAGGGAATATAAATTCCCAGTCGGGTAGTTCGGAATGGGCTACTTTCCGCTTAATCGGGAGGGGCGAAAGTGACCACTTTCCATGCACGTGTTGCAAAAAAATATATAAACAGGCTCAATTATTATCTGTCCCGATAAAGAAAGCTCAATTTTCGTTCACCGAGGCGATGATCCAGTAAAACTGAAAAGTATCAAAGTTCACCATAAGGACAAAAAGCTCCGTAAATCGGTACATGCAAAATTAATAAGAAACTTGAGAAAAAGGAACGCTTTTTTCAGGATCTCGAGTTTCTTGATGGTATCGAGAAGTTTTGTTTACGAATCAAGAGTTTTCAGAAAGTCGGCCGAGTTTTTAAAAGCGAAGCTTACTCTGTGTATATCAATACGTGAATGTGCAAATCAAAATGAAAGAAACACATGTGCAGATAAAAGTCTCGCGACTTTTCTCTATATTATATGTGAAACGCAAACTCAGACTGATACAACAAGACATCTGTCATAATGTCATTGTAACTTTGAATTCCAACATATTGAACGTCGCTCTTTATTAAGGAATGTGTGCCAAGGAGCACACACTACTGCCAGACCTGAATTTAAGTTCACCCAACAATTAAACATCTTCCGTGTTCCAATTTTATCATCTTGATCGAACAATTTTAATTATTAGATCAGTTACCGTCAATTTTATTTTACAATTTTCAAACTCTTAGCAACTTTTCATCAAATCAAATGAATCCATTTTTTTGCTCAAATTCATTTCATATAGTACAGATTCAACAGACATATATAATATATATGGCAAAAAAAAAGTTTTATGAAAAATTACTAAACTAAAAGTGATGCGTGGATGAAGAAAGCATTGAGATCAAATTTATTGAAAACTTTCATTTTTTTCTGATACCTATAATAAAAAAAATTAAAGTTTTCAATAAATTTGATCTCAACTTTCTTTATCATAATTTTCATCAAACTTTTTTTCCGTGTACTTATTCTTATTATTAATTTTTTTAATAATTAAAAAAATGGTTAACTCTTTTAAAGAGATTCAGTTTCGTCGTCAGGCCTATTACCACGCCAAATCTGCGTATCCTTTACGAGCAAAGAACTTTTTGAGATTCGCCGCAAGTAACTGACAGTCGTCTTAGCTTAAGCTAAGCCGCTTTGCGTCTTATCCATTCCTTCGCCTACAAGTTGCCATCGATATACGAAATGCGATGCAATACTACTATCTCTCTCTCTGTCTCTCTTGCAGAAACAAATTAACCGAACACATACATACAAGCAATTTTGATTTCACATAAATCTTTATATTAAAAAAAAAACGAATTTAAGATAGAGGGAAAAAAAGTTTTAGTGGAAGAAAGAAGTGTGATGTCTAAGAAAAATGTTCTTGGATGAAGAGTTGAATAAGAGATGTGGAAGTGTTTTTGGTCGGATTTCGCGGTAAAAAGAGGAGGAAAATTTGGAAGTCGAGCGTGAAGCTACTTGCGGCCGGTGATTTGATAGAAAATTTATTGATAAGGTAAATGCAGCAGAGTCTAAGCAAATCAAAAGAATTGTTTAATATTGAAAGCGGAGTTTAGCGTTAATTTGGGCGCCGACTTGTTCTTATCGGGGCAGTTTGAAAGTTTGAAAGCCAAGCGGTGAATAATTGACGAGCAAATTGATCAGCGACTTGAAAGTTGAACTTGCTCTTGTGAATTGTGCATACACGCGCTCCAGGTGCGCACGCTCTCTTTTCATTGTATTTATATTTAGTGCGATAAAAGCTCTCGCCGAATTTAAAGTTACTTTTCCTGTTTGGTTTTTATATGACCTGAAAAAAAAACAAGAAAAAAAAACAAGAAACACTCGTCTCCAAGTGCAAAGCAGGATCAATTTTTATACGCAAATCTTTTGTTCTTTTGCAAGCATAATTTTGAGCTCTTATATTTTGAGTTTGCAAAAATGTCGAAAATGTGAGAAAAAAAATTGTTTCACGCTGGATCAAGAAATTGAAAAGGTTGTTTGCATAATCAACGATTCGTTCATTTTTAACCCCACGCTAATGGTCAAAACCAATTAAAACTTTGCTCCTCATCGTTACGCTAACTTTTTCACACGATAAATGTTTTAACTGATTCTTGCTATTTTTTTTTTTTTTTTCAATTTTTGAAGCCACAAATTTGCTTTCGCTCGTTTTTAAAAAAATTTTATTTGCGAGCAATATGAAAATCCATTTAGTAAAACTGGGTTATTTGTAATATTCGAAAGAGATTATACGGTTTGATTTTATATGAGAAAATTTCATCGGTGTACACAAAGCCTAAACAAATATTGAGCTTTAAGAGAGGAAGAAAAGTCTATTATATTTGATGTAATAATGGAAATAAATATAATATAGAAGTTGGGAAGATGTTAAAACAAACATGTGTTACTGAATAAATAATGCGACTGAAACACGCGATGAAAAATTCGTTGGAAATTTTTGTGATTAGTGGGAAAATAACGCCTGATCGAAGAGAGTGATCGAAGCCCCCGAGCGTAAAACTATAATTACGATGTAAGTTTATGGTTTGATTGCCGCTGCGTCGTGCAACGACTGCGAGAATATAACGAATCGACTCTGGTCCAATTACTTTGATTCGTTCAAATCCTCAGCTCATAAGCCCATTGTTGACGTTTATTGCACTTTACTTTGACAAATTCATCAGCCAAATCACATTTTGTCATGTCAATTCAATTTCATGTGCTAACCAGATAAACAAAAATATCAAATGCAATTACATTTTTTCATTCGTTTTCATTTTTTATAATTACTTCATTTTCATCTGATTGTACACTGTGTTCAAAAGTCTACCATATTTGCTTAAACTCAGTTGCAAGTAAATATATCCCTTGTACTTTTCATGTTGAATACCAAAAAATTATTAACTACAAATTATGTTATGTATCTTCTTCTCTTCTCATCTCAACTTTTTTCGTTTAAAAACTGAATAATCATCTATTGCATATTGTTTATTATTTACTATTATCTGCAGTTTCAATAGCATTGAACATGAAATTAAGATCTTGCAATATATATTAACTTCGATTGTAGCTCCATTACAAATTGTTATTTCAATTTTTATTCAACACGCAATTTTCAAGTTTAAATTTCATTTTTCCAGTGCTATTCAAGTTTCGATCGTCCATTTTTTATTTAGGTAACTCAAATGCAAAACAAAATAATTCGATCCAACAAAATTATAAAAAATAATTTTTTACAATGTCAACGACCGATTTTTTCTTTTTTTTTCAGTTATGGAAATATATGAATAAAACAGTCTTGCGAATTCTGAAAAAGAATCGATACAAAAAAACTATATCCACAGATCAGAAAGTAAGGGATTTGAATTTTTCAATATCCAAAAATGGATGTAATCATTTTTTTTTCAAGTCGCTGAAACGTGTAATGACGAATTACAGTTTTTCCTTGAAAATGATTGTAAAACAATAGAATTCATGGTGAACTTGAATATTATAGCATATATACATGAGCTTGTGAAAATAGAATGTTGAATTTTGTAACAATAGCTTAAAAAAATATGGTTAAAAATAAATTTGATAACAATGTAGCCAGAATATAATTAAAGTAGTAAAATGATGGATTAATTACAAATATGATTTCGTTATGAATTTTTCTTTAATTATCAGCATGCGAATTTACACGCTTGTACAAAATGTGTAATTACACTTTTGTAAACATCTGAAACCCTTTTAATGAAACTCAAGTTCAGTTATTTGGCAAGTAAACATGCGCTTGGGTATATTGTTTTAGCGCTTTTTTTTTGTTTTGACGCAAAGAAAATAATGTTGGAACGAGAAAAAAAGGAGCTAGCCTGAGTTGAAATATTTAGAAGGAAAGAATGAAACAATTTGGTGGAACAAAAATGGTCCCCCTGTTTATTAATAATGCTCTTCGAGCATATGGTTTCTTTGATAAGCACCATCGATTGACAGCGCGCCAAAGCCTCGGCTGTGATGTTCGAATTAAACAACGGCTGGGTGTTTTTCTGCCCCGCTTTCACGATTATCACAACTGTCAATTTGTCTTATTTTTACTTCGACTGCAAAATGTTGATCTATTTTTTGTTCGCCCGTATAGTAAATTATATTTGTCTGGATATTTTTGATTGAATTCAAATTAGTAACATTGTTATAATGAAACGAGTTTGAACTGCTTGATAAATGAGCCATTGGTCCAATTTTATTGTACGTATAACAAAATAATGCAAAATAACATTCGTTGTCAACTATTTGAACTGGTTAAAGAATAATAATTAAAATGACCTAAAATTAGAAGAATGTGTAGTATATATAATAATGTTTATATTTGGTATGTTTGGATGGATAGCGATTGCACTGAATAGGCGCTATATAATCGGGGGAAGCGATTATATCATAGCGGTTGATCAATAAATTTTCTACAAATAGACTAATTAAAAGGAGAATAGCCGCAACATAAACAGCGTGCGTTAAGCCAGACAGCCCGCGGCTACATTGACACGCGAAACTGCGTGGATTATAACTAAAGCGCCGGGATTCAAATTACATACTCGAATTCCTACATACCTTAGAGAGAATCCTGTCTTGTTATACCCGCACCAATAATCAAATCCAACGATATTCATTTTTCCATCTTTTCTCTTCCTTAAAAAATCATTCAATTTTTTTTTCTTTTCACCAAAACATGGCCAAACCTTTTTTTTTTATTATTTCTTTTTTGTTTGTAACTTAATCATCAATTGACTCTTTTATATTCATGCAATAAGGCACACCTCTGAAAACACACTTTTCAAATTCGATCAACATTTAATCAAATTTCCAATAAATTTTAATTAAAATTACAGAAGTGTATTTTCAGAGATACCGCGGCATGCGAATAACTCAGTTATTTTTATACAATCACTTATTATCATTATTATTATATTATTATCAAATTATAAAATGTACATTCAAGTTTTATGTTTTGAACGTAATGAATGTAATTATAAAAGCTTTGATCGTGAAAGTAATAACGCGCTTGTGGAATCCTTGTCGGATGCGTCGTCTCGAAGAAATAATTTTTCAACTTTTCTCATTCACTCTTTTTTTATTTTATTATTAATCAAAGATTTGTTCCTTCCACGGGATGCATATTTGAAAAAAAAAAAAAAACACAATTAGAATCGATTCAAAAGTAATGAAAAGAGCGGATGAATGAAAGAGTCATTCAATTATTTACTGTCGCACGCGCATCTAATGACTTTTTTTTGATCAATTCACCGAAACCTTCGACTTCTATCGAGGAGTTGGCGAAAAAACCATTTGTGCGAATAAATGTATAGTCTGGTCGTGCAATGGAATAATCATCGATTCAACGATGGCGTGTCTTCATTGAATCCTCCTCATAGTTCTCTGAGTACACGACCTCGCTGATGAATAACGCACGATAATGGCATCTTCAAATTTGTATAACGAAAGGTTTTCCCAAATGGCCAACCATATCACATTCATTCAAGTCTACTTATTTATTCATATCACAATACATTAATTTTTTTTTTCGGTCAAATTGTCAATTGGTTTGATTATAAGCTTAAATGTGAATGTGTGAATGAATGTGATTTTTTGGCTTGTTAAGAGGAGATAATAAAAACATACGTTTTTTACCGAACAATTGTAAAATTGTCTTGGAAACAATTTGTATTTTGCAGATAAAAATGAAAGCGCGCAGAGTTTTATCCGTTTTATAATCGGCACCATTTGCGGAATAGATTTATCGAGACCAAATCTATTGGATTTGGGCGGGCGAAAAAAGCTGGCGGATCATAGAAATGCAAACGCGCGTGGTGATGGAATTCGGGTCAGCCCTGACGTTGAGTGCATACGTGAATTTGGTTATCAAACTAATTATCAGCGTTATCGGGAAACCGCGGATAAAGCTCTTTTACGGATCAGATATAACGGACATTTTTCATTTTTCATCTAACGCACCACTGTGATATGTATCCTACGATAAGTGTTTCAATTTTGCGTTCACGAAAAACATCAACTTTTATATGCAAAGGAGCTTATGACTCGATCTGTCCGTAAGACACACATACACACACTGCGCCACACAAACAATCTCATGCTTTCATCCAAAACATTTTTCCTACTGCGAAAATCAACCGCTTTTGTTGCGTCTAACAAAATTTTGTCCTCTAATTACAACAACACAGAATATTTCTTCTTTTTTTTTTTTAACTCGCGAGACTGATCGTGCAGACATAAACAATGGGACTATATAAAGAATATATATAAAATTATGCTCAAAATGGTTTATCATATTGTATTCTTCGTGATGTTGCATTCTTTTTTGTGAAACATTTGTTCAAGTTGATATATTAATATAATAAGGATATAATGTACAAAGTATTGCAGTTGGGTTGTTTTGAAAATAACAAACAAAGGTAAAAAGCTCTAACAATCATGGTATTTAACATATTCTCGAGGATAATTAAGTTACAAGCTGAAGTTAATTAACAAACAGCCAATCACATTTAAGCTTGTCAACATTGCAAAGCTTCTAATTGGTCGAGCGTAATGGAACATTGATCAGCATTGGCTCTTCATCAATTAAGCAAGGAAAAATAAACATCTTGTTGCAATAAAGAGGTACATTTTTGATTGTATAATATTAATCACGATTAAACATCGATCGCGGTGATTAAAGTTGAATTGATGTTGTATTTGTACAATGTGGCTCAGATGGTGAGGGGGCATATTTTGGTTATGATAAGTTTGGATTGTGCATATAGTTAGTTTGGCGTGAATTTTGCGCGTAATTACAGTGTAATGGATCGGTCAGATCAATTAATGCCGTTGAATATAAATTTCGCAACGCATTAACAAAATTATTATGGTCGTATTGATTGACTTTTGACATGCTGAATAATCTATAACACACAGCGAGCTTGGTCCACATACACGCTCGCGTTCGTGTACCTTCACACACCAGTTTCGAAACAGCCAAGCTCGAGTGACACGCGCTCACCATTGTGTATCTATCCATACATAGATCGCTCGCCCACTAACTATCATATAATTAAGCTTAACAACATTCGTTATTTCAAACACACTCGTTCACTGCCCATGTACCATATTTTTTACCCACACCGCACTTTTTCTTTTACCGTCAATCATCATTTAGAACTTTTTGTTTTTTTTTTTTCTAAAATATCAAATTAAACGATTTAATGATCCAATTGGAAGCACATTTTCACGACTTTTTGTTTACATCTCGAGAGCTTTCAACAAAACATTTTGTTAATTCGAAACATGATGAACTGGCACTTTAAATTCACAACTAGCAAGTTAAACTTAACCGAAACAACTTTTCATTGTGCAATTTTAGAACAAAATTATAATTGAGTATCGTATTTGTATATCTTTTCACATGTGAACAATCACACCGGCGAGAATCGAGCTTCAATATAAATGTAAATCCTCTCAATTGTTTGTTTCTCGGCTGCTATTTTCAAAACATCAAGTTTTTTTCAAAAATATTTTGATAAAACTTGACCCACAACTGCGCCAACGCTTCGTTTAATGCATAAATGGAATTAAATCAACTGGAATGAAAATACCATTTTATCAAATCATTGTTTTTTTCTTTCCTTTTTTTTTTTTTTTTTCTTTTTATGAAACAAAATTTTTTTGGAAAGTAAAATAATAATGTGTTACGTGTTCTCTCTTGATGTTGTTATATTTAGCCTTTGGACGTGCAATCAGAGTAATAACGGTGGTTAATTTTTAGTTACAGCTAATGCAACAAAACTGCGCCACTCGAAGCACCCGAATAAACGGCAGCTCGCGAATGAAAACCAATCTACGGTAAGTAACTTTTTCTCATTTCCTCGTTTTTACGGCGACCTTAATTTGATTACAACTAATTTTACTGTCGCCCGCGGAGGCCCATAAAGCATCTCACAAGTGATTTACCAATTCAAACATTATCGTTGTTCAAATATTTACGTCGATCAAACTTAGTTGCCAAGCCAATCCCAACTTTCAGTTTGTCTTTTTCTTTTTTTTTTTTTTCTTACCCCCTTCCTTTCCCTATGACTTTTTAACATAATTCCAAACTTAATTGGCCCTGTTGAAAAATCAACGAGATGACGATTGCCCAATATTCGAGCCTTGTATATCATACAGTCATAAACAGACACGTAATTGGAATTAGGATGAAATTGCCTCGACAGTCATTAAACGCGCAACTAAAGTGCAAAATTCGCTCGATTTACAACCTATCGTTTCGTTTATTTTTTTCTTTTTTTTTACATCTTTTTATCTTCTCATCCTTGGTCAAATTGTTAATGTCAATTTTGTCACTTTACAGTTCTCTCAGGATTATGAACAGACGCAGGATAATTATAACAATAACAAAAAGCCCGTGTTCAAGAACTGCTCAAATTATGCGCCGGTCATTGAGGAAGAACAACCAGTTGGGACCGAAGTCATCCAGGTCCACGCCGAAATCGAAAATACCAACGGCAAAAGTGCAATAGGTAAATTTATAGTATATTTTAAAATGTGCCACCTGGTGAGGCAAATATGCTTAGGATCAAATTGACGGAATTGTAATTTATAACTTGACATTTATGATTATAGGAAATATTACGTATCGTTTGCTGACTTCTCCAGAAGAGATATTGAAATTTGAGATCGGTTCGATTGACGGTGTCATCAGGACGAAACAGATCTTAGACAGAGACGAACCTCAGCGTGACAAAGAACAATATTTGAACGTAATCGCCACCAGCCATGGACAACCCGAGATGGACGATTACTGTTCTTTCAAAGTTACTATTAAGGACATCAATGACAATGCACCCATGTTTGATAAAGTGGTAGGTAGAATTATCCCTTAGCACACCATATCTCAATATTACCCCACCATATGGGTCTGACAGAACACACCCTGCTTTTGTAGATTATAATAGGGATATTTAACGTGAAAAATATACGTTAAATGAGAAAAGTAAACGTTTAAAACTGTAGATTTATATATTATTTCCAAAATAGATCAATCAATTTATAATTGTTTAGATAATAATTCGAAACAATTATTAAAAAATAATTTTTTTTTTCTTACGATTTTATTATACGAAATTTCAAAATGAGAACGTTATACAAAATGCAAACTCTTTTTATTGATATTCTAATATAAATCAATTTGAAATAAGATTATAATTATAAAAACAGAGTGTATGTGTCAGACTCATATGGTTTAGGAGAGATTAAAAGTGTAATTTCTTAAAGTTTGAATCTTTCTTGAAAGATAGATTTCGTTATGGGATTTGAGAAAAATGTCGAATATTTTTTTGATGTATTGTTACTACGTTGCAAAGTAACGTAAGGAAGAGATAAAGCCATTAACATTTTTTGGTCCAACGTAGGTCTTCCGCGGACCCAAGTGGAAGGTTGGTTATAAATTTGTGATTCGAAATCCGAGAGAGCGTGATTGCTCTGTCGCTCTGTACAATTTTTTTTATTCATCCTTGCATTCTCTTACCGTAGCCACTTTGCTTTATCTTTACACGTCATTTCACTCGGTATTATGCGACTGTTCGGCTCCTCCCAGTTGCCAAGTCAAACATTTTATATCTTTTGTTTCGAATATGAACACTAAATGATAATGAATGTAGGCAAAACGATGTTCAATGTGCTGAAAATGGTTTTTCGATGTACAGCTCGTTCATCATTCGACATTTTATATACTAAAAAAAACGAGAATGTCACATAATTATTGCAACTTTTTATTTTGCTTTTGTAATATCTACACGAATCACGGTGCAACAATTGATGGTACACGCATGAACAAACAATGACGCATGAGAATATAAAATGTGGTTCTTTTCACGCAACTGCAATTGCATTTAAATTTACCCCATTGTTTTTTTTTTCCTTTTTTATAGGCATACGTCGAGTCCGTGCCACTGGATTTTCCAGTTGGACGGGAGGTAATGCGAGTTTCCGCTACGGATCTCGACGATAAAGAAAATTCTGTCGTCCGATACACCATCCGAGCGGCGAGGCAAGAAGATGAAGGTTATTTCTTCATAGACGAAACGTCTGGCGTTATTTACCTCAACAAGACAATTGATGTAAATATCCTAAACTTTATTTCTTCATTCGATCAAATTTCAATTTCAAAATAAATGATCATTTTGATTTGATTTATTTCCCACAGAAAAGCCCGAATTACAAATTTTCGATGGTAGCTGAAGCAGCCGATCAAGGGAAAACCCCTCAATCTTCAGCGCAGGATATAGAAATACGAGTTGTACCGTCATCGAAGAAGATCCCGAATTTTGTATCCCTAAAGCGGGAGGGACGAGAGATTCCATTCTCAGAACATGTCAGAATACCAGAAGACTATAACGATTACCAGAGTGGTATTGTGCGGCTGAAAGCCGAGTCTAACATCGTCGGTAGACCGAACTTGCGATTTGAAATCATCAGAGGATATGATTACACCATTACTAAAAACGGTACTCCGTCGAGCAACGCTGACAAACGAGATGTATTCAGGTAAAATTGAACGAAACAAGTATACGAATTGCGCCCTTGTCATGCATGATTATTCGTTTTATTTGAGAGTTTGCAAAAACATGAAATAAAATATCGGTTTTGATTTTTAGTTTGAAAAAAGTATCGGACAATGAAGTGGACGTAGTTTTGTTTGCGGCTCTGGATTACGAAGTGAGGAGCGAGTACAATCTTCGGATTCGTGTTGAAAATTATCATCAGATGGCCGCTGAAACTGTCATCAATATTGATGTGACGGACGTGAACGACAATATGCC
>JAAMPD010001099.1:115047-125790 GCA_025266255.1 Trissolcus basalis | reverse complement strand
TTTATATGATAAATATTAAATTTAAATATATTTACACGTATGTTTTTGTCCCTTTGGATCTTCGACTACTCAATTCAATTTATATATTCCACTTGAATTCAGTATTTCCAACTAGAAATATACTTAAATTATTGGTAATATAAAATATACTAAATATTTTGTAATTTTTAGTTTTTGTAGTTGATTTTTAAATTTGTTTTCTGTGTAAACAAAATTATTATTATTTATTATTATTTTTTAATGAAAATTATACAATCAACTAATCTTTTTAATTTTTGTAGGTTACAACTCTAGAATATTTAACAATTTCAATATTTTCGTTTCAATATTTCATTTCCGTTTTAATATTTTATTAATACTTAAATTGACTTATTTAAAAACAATATTCTTTTTTTTTAATAAATAATTCCGAGGAGATACTGTTAATCATTTTAAAATGATCGAAATAAATGAAAAAGAATTATAAAAAACGGAAATTTAAAATAGAAACTTTTCTATTTCAAAAAACGTGCTGAAAAATCATAAAAGTCTAATTTTTAGGAAGTTGAACAATAAAATTATTATCCGTATAAAAAAATGAAGAATTATAAATGATTGTAAACAAACAAACAAAAAAAAAAAATGTTTGAATATGGGAAGATGTGACTGTGTGTATGTTTCTATACTGTATATATGATACGACCTTTCTTCTGATTTGTCGTTGGAGATAAATCAGTCAGACAATGGCTAGTCAAATTCAAATACAATTTATGTGCAATTTTTAAATTGTTATATACCTGGCGCGGAGGCTCGGAAGAACGAAAATATACGTACTTTTACTCTTATATAAAGGGCAGTCTGACGGCACGCATGACATACACATGTGCACGCAAGCATGGCTGCAGCGTGTCCGGGCAAAGAAAGGAGAAAGAATTGAAAATGTATTCCGCGCGCGATATATGGAGCGGTGGCTCGTCGAGAAAAGGGCTTGTATCTTGCATATAAATAGTGCAAGATTGGAAGGCAAGTACGCGTGTCAACTTGCCCATTCGTAATAACAAGAATAAAAACTCATACGAGAGTATGGCCCGAGATCATTTTTTGCGCACTCCTATGATCTATCGCTGAATCACATTCAATATGCATATATTTATCTTTCTTTTATTTCACAACTCTTTTATGTACGTCAAAATATAAATAAACTCACCAACGGCGTCTCTATATAACTTTCAATATATAATATTATAATTTTTGTTCCTCTCTATAAATTTGATTTCATTTTTTAATTTTGTTATTTTCAAAAAAAAAAAAGACAAACTCCCACAGGGAAAAAATAAATTTTATGTTTGAATATTTAATGTATTTTAATTTATTATTTTTCACATAAATATTATATTTTTATTTGTGAATGTTTATACACTTATATTTTATATAATTTATATTGCCGTTTTATAAATGACTTGTATGTAAAATATATATGAATATAATTTGAATATCAAAAATATACGTAAAATATATTTGTGTTCATGTAGGGGCTTAATTCAAGTATAATATATAGTTGATTCAAAATCAAATATTTTTCCAATCTTTTATTAGGATTTTTTTCCAGTCTAAAAAAGTTGATTTAATCATCAGATTATCGCTCAATTTGTTTGTATAATTTTGAATGCTCCTATAGTAAAAATGAGAATATATTATCCATGTAGAAATAATATATGAACAATAGAATGTTAATATATTGGCAATATATGAACAATATATTGACCATATATTATCCATATATTTTTCATATGGCTAATACATTGTAAATATATTAAATTGTTCTCAAAAACGTTTAATATATGGTAAATATATTGTTTATATATTGACAATATATCATTTCCGAAATCATATATTAATCATATTTTGGCAATATATCATCAATATATTTACCATATATAGACAATATATTGATTGTTTTAAAAAAACTGCTAACATATGATTTGCTAAAATTAATATATTGTCAATATATTATCAATATATATAAATTGATAATATATTGACAATATATGATCGTTTTTACTAGGGTAGTTTTTTGTTGCACAAATTTTCTCCAATAAAAGATAGTTGAAAATCCAAATTTGGAAATGGTGGAAAAGTGGTAGGTATTGTGATTGCAGAAAAGTGTGACGGAACAAGCGCAACAAATTTTCATCTTTATATAGACACGAGCATCATAAAGTTTGGATGTAAAGCGGAGTCAATAAGCTGCATGCATAAAGCTCGTCGGGAACAAATGCGCAAGCGAGCGTACGTCGCACGTTTGCATACAATAACGCGGATACGCATAGCTGCGTGCCCTCTGGTGGTGTTATTTATAACGCACTAACTAGACTTGAGCGAGCAGGCACCAATAAAAAAACAAGGCCCAGGAGTATGCGTTACAGAGTAATATTACAAAAAGAAAACAAAATAAGGAGGACCTGCTTTGTTTGCGCCAATTGTTTGGTTATGTTTTGAGTGAGGGCATAATGTTTATACGGGGCACCTCGTCCATGGCATCTATCGCAAAGTGAACGAGACGCTGAGCGCGCACGCGCACAAACGCCACCGCGAATTGAGTTGTCAGGGCTTTTTGCTGATCGAGAGGCCGCAAAATCTAGATAGAAGCTATATAATCGCGTGTTCGCGCATGCATGCAAGAACTTTTTTTCTTATAATTTAGCTCGACCAATTGCAAAATACCTTCCGAGGCGATGATCAAATTGTAAACCTCAAAAAAACCTCAAATATATGTGTTTCTTGTAGTATATATGCGAACATATAAGATAATTTTACACAGATATTACATATATGCAGACATATATAGCGAGTATAATCCAATTTACCCTAGTAAAAAGAATCATATTGCCCATATATAAAACATATATTGACAATATATTATTTCCAAAATCATATATTCAGCATATATTGATTGTTTTCAAAAATTGCTAATGTATTGCAAAATATTAATCATATTCAAACTTATATAATTAATATTTTGTATATAATAAATATATATATATATATAATAATATATGAACAATATATAAAACGTTCGATTTGCTTAAAATACTATATTGACAATATATGATTATTTTTACATATATATTAATCATAATAATAATAATAATAATAAAATATAATAAATATTATATTTAATATTAAATAAAAAAAAATTTACCCTGGAAAAAACAAAAAAACGAACGGTTAGTTTCTTAGATTTGTTATCTATCTCTTTTTATATTTTATATATAAATGTGTTGTTAATTTTTGTTAGTTTTGTTATTGTTATTGTTTACCTTACAATTCTTACAATAATCAAGTAATACTCGGTTAATTATTTCCTTTTTACTGTGTTGCTGTTCTTTTTTTGTTGTTGAGTTTAGAAGAAGTGACACTTTTGAAATTGGCTACGAAGAGATAAACTGCAAACTTCATGTATATACACAAGAATTCTATAACGCGAAATCACATGATCAAAAAGTGCAATTAATTTTGAGGTTAACGATCTTTTTGTCGCAGCTCGAGGCGCAATCTAGTCTCGGGGCAACTTTTCCTCGGTGGCAAAAACAATAACAAGGCAATGTGGAGATGTAATGAAAACGTTTTGTTGAGGTTTGTTATTTTCTGCGACTGTTCAAATTGAAGGTAAATAAATTAGCGATTTTTTTTTTGTTACAAAAACAGTAACGAGGCTTGGAGATATGTTACGAAAGTGTTTTGTTAAGGTTAGTTTAATTTTTGCAATTGGTAATATTAGATGTTGATTTAATTAGTTTTTTTTTTTCTAGAAATTCTTAATTACAGGTGACAGGCGTGAAAAATCATAATATTAAGTTTCAAGGAAAGTTTGTCTGGGAGAGAATGAAAATTGTGATGATATTTATTTTATTATTATGAAAATTTGATGATGTTGATTTACAACGACAGGAAGGTATGAATTTTTGTATTTTTGTAAAGGTAGTTTCGGGTAACTGTGACTATTCAATAATTAAAAAAAAAAAATCTATTTGATCATTTGTATATATAAATTAAAAAATTGAAACTATACCATAAAGACGAAAATAAAATCAATAATTAGCATTATTAAAATAGAATAATAAAAATTTTGTTTGGATATGAATGTGTGAAATTAAGTTTAGCCACGTTACCCTGAATGTCACAACTACCCTACCATCCTTTTTCATTCAATATTATTCCCATATAAAAATAATTATAATTTCTTCCAACTTATTCGACTCAATATATTATTATTATCATTATTATTTATTCAACATACGAGAAATACAGTTTTTTTTTATTAGTGACAATGATATTGATACAATTTTATTTTCACAGGCGCTTTTTTTCCGCTATCTGCTAGAAAATGCTAAAATGCAGACTACCAAATTGTTTTCAACACAAAATTAAACTTGGAAAACAAACATTCCAATATACAACTATTCAAAAATCTGCAACTTTCATCTACCCAAAACTCACAAGACCGTCTGACAAACTCAAACCAAATTTCTCGTCGGAGCCTGAAATTTTACCACAATCCCTATCCAAAACCAGACAATCAAACTACATTGAAATCGAAAAAACCAAAAACAGAGACCATGATCGACATGCAGCGCCAGTACAAATATTGCACGACGCAACTAAATGAACAATGAGAGCGCGATGGGCAATCAATTGGCGCTGGGGAATTAGACAATTAGAAGTCGTCACGTTGGTGCTCGTTGTGTCAATAAAACTCGTAGCGGCCCCCTCTCGAGCTGGTGATTTTACGCTCAAATCTGGCGCTGTGGTCGCCGGATCACACGGGGCCGGCCTACGAGCTCACCGATTGGCTGGCGACGGTGAAAGAGACCGCCCCGTATCACGCGTCGCATGAAACGCGCGGCCGCGTCCCAATTGGGTTAGCGGTCCGGCCCTCGGGTTGCTGCGGGGGCGGTAAGCGACAACGAGAGCCGTGGTGCGGAGAGCTGGCAATCAGTGCCGTTTCCGCGGCAGTTGCTACTGCCACGCGATACCGTGTGCGCCAGGAATATATATCTGTGTATAGTTTTTTGTGATACGGATGTTCGTAAACAGTGTGTTCAATTGGACGCGAGCCTAACCACTTGGGGACAGGTGTGTTTCAGTGTACCAGCAGAAAATCAACAAATACAACAGAAAAAAAAAAAATTGTTTCAACAAATTCAAAGTGTTATCCATTCTTGAATTTGGGTACCGAAGGAATTGAAATTAAACCAGGGTGATGACAAGATAGGAGAGGAAATTTGGATGAACAACCTGGAGCATGAACAGGGCAAGGGGAATTGAACTGATGAGAGGATCGAAGTGCATGTAATAGTTCGAGAGAGGTTCTCTCTAGATGTTCACCGGACGGCAAAATCAATGACGAGTATTGGGCCGGGGTGCTCCGCGAGAAACCAGCTCGACGAGCGGACCTCCTGATTGTCGCGGACAGTCAGAATGAACAAAAGCGAGGGAACGATAATGCAGGACTCTGGCAGCAACATCGAGGACGTGGACATGGCGATCCCAACGTCGGCCTCGGCGAGCCTCAAGCCCCGCAGCGGCAAGATCAGCTTCAGCGTGGACTCGCTGCTGAGCGGCGGCACCAGGAAGTCGCCAACAGGTGGCAACAAGAATAACCAAGAGGACCAGGAGAAAGTGACGTCGGAAGTTGAGTGCAGGTACCGCGAGCTGCTGCTGGAGCAGCAGCGGCTGCAGAACCGCGAGCTGCTGGCGCGGCTGAGTCCCCACGGCTACGTGAGCCAGCGGGCCCCGATGGAGACGCCGCTCAGCGTCAAGGACTTCTCCAAGGGCCGGGAGGAGTCGTCCTCGCCGGTGAGGTCGGGCCAGGACCGTCGCGCCAGGTCGCCCGGCTCGAACGTCTCGGCGGGCTCCAGGCGAGAGGAGCGAGTGCTGAACAGGTCGGTCTCGCCGGCGTCGACCCGCCGGGAATTCGATGACCGGAGCGACTCCGAGGCGAACAGGTCGCTGGAGGGCGACCAGACCACCGACCAAATCGACGAGGACCATGAGATCGCGAGTGTCGGCGCCAGGTCGGAGGACCTCAACGTCATGGACTCGGACTGCGAGCTCGAGAGGGAGCTCGACGCCAACCAGGAGAAGGAAAAGTCGAGCCCGGTGGTGCCCCAGCCGATACACCCCGGGGTGCAGAGGTCCGGGGCGCCCTACCTCGGCACCCCCGGCGGACCCGGCGGCTGGAACCCCGCGGGGTTCTCGCACCTCGCTGGGTTCGCTTGGTTGCCACCGCCCCCGCACCCGCACAGCCCCCACGGACACCTATATGCTTCGCACGGTCCACC
Organism: Trissolcus basalis; assembly: GCA_025266255.1. NCBI lineage: Eukaryota > Metazoa > Arthropoda > Insecta > Hymenoptera > Scelionidae > Trissolcus > Trissolcus basalis. The sequence goes on along the minus strand of JAAMPD010001099.1, from coordinate 119,467 downwards.
TACTAGTCCCAATGGTAAGAAGAACTTAAAACAGACATCAATTTGGAGAGAAAGTTCTGGTCGGCCAGATTGAACTTTGGCTCGGACCGAAAGTATACGCAGTTCAAGTGGGTTCGAGGAGTTCTGTGTGGGGATCATGATACCAACTGATAAAGTGATTTTTACGGTTCTCACAGTTTGGCTGGATCACTTTTTTTGAGATTGGTCTGGTACAGTGAATATGGGTTTGGGTTTTTACAAACTTAAAAACCTGCCTGGGAATGGTGATGAAAATTTATATATAACAAGGTTGGGAAATGAACGTACCATGAAAAAAAAAAGTTTGAAACGGATATTGAAGTATTGTAAGTGAATTTAGTTGAAAATAATCAAGTTCAAGTGAAGTATAATTGAATGAGATAGTAGGTTTGAGTAGAAGTATACTCGACTCGATATAGATATTTTTTTACAGTGTATCGATACCTTTACAAATGAACCTATATATATAGTTCATATATTTACAAATAATTCTCTCAAAGAGTTAGTACTCTATTACTGTAACAAAATTACCTTGCTAAGGTAAAAAATGGGGCTTTCCTGTGCGGTCCCATGTTTTCCCACATATTGTGATAAAATTAAGACATCAATACCTCGACTGAATCTTTTCTCTAAAAAAACTTCTGATATCATTGAAAGTAAGGCTTCAAATATTCGCTTACTTTTAACCTTACTTTATAAATTACTATGTTTTTTCATATATATTTTTCAACTTAATCTTTTCTCTAAAAAGTTTTCTGATATCATTGATTTTTTATAGTGTATCGATATCAGAATGAGGATTTTGAAACGAAGAGAAATTTGACAATGTAAAAAAAAAGTTATCTTGAGTCAAGTATAATTTACTTAAAAAATTATTATTTCCAGACTAAATAAAAGTATGTTTCACTTGAATTGGGTATTTTCTACTGAATTTAAGTATAATATAATTGATTCTGTTTAACCTTTTTTTTTCAGTGTGGTTATTATCGGAAACCACTCACATATAATAATCAGCTATACTGGTGCATCCCACAAGGACAAAAATATACGTGTAAATATATTTTTTAATTTCATATTTTTTATATAATAGATATAATATATTTTTCAATGGAAATTATATTTTGTTTTTATTTTATTTAATAGCTAATTTAGTGCCGCTTTATAAATGATTTATAAATAATTCATATGTGGAATACATACTGATGTATTTTGAGAAAATATGTAAAATATATTATTTCGTTTGGGGAAATTTTCAAAAATATATTCAATATATTGTCAATACGTTTCATGTATGAACAATGTATGATGTGAATGACATATGTAAAATATATAAATCGATAGATATTAAATATAGTAAATATACGTGAAATATATTTTTGTCCTTATGAAACACCATAGGCGCCATTTGAATAAATACAATACAATACATGAAATTAGTTTATTAAAATACATAAAATTAGATTCCAAAATTTTTTTCACTAAATGCAGAAGGATAGAACAGTTTGGTGGTAGGAAGAAAGAAAAATACAAAGGAAGAACGCTCTGAAAAACGTACTCATACAAAAACCTCTCTAACCTTTCATCGTCTCCTTTTTGACAAGCACTGTGAATCGTCGTCAAGGATACGGAGGATCAAAACTGACAACTTTTACAATTAAACGAACACAAAAACCGAGTTGCCCACAAACAAACTAATTGATTTTGAGAAGCAAAAAAAAAAAGTTTTTTTTTATTTTCAAAAAGATGGCAATTCAATACTTGTGACATTTACAATTGCGTAATCGATTTCCTCGGAGCGAACGGTAACAATGGAACAATCGACGCTTTTTCTGAATTGGTGGCTTCGTAATTGATTCAATGTTTGGATACCGCTGCACCAACTCTTATTAGAGAATAGCGCTTATCAATTTAGCAAGGTGGCAGAACCTCTGGAGGGAATTATTATTTACGACTTGCGCGGATAATAGGTGCTAGGACCGGTTCTCGAGTTGGTCCGAACAAACAGAGCCGGGTTATTTCTCGTCCGGCAGCTTTGTAAACGCGTTTATCGTTTCGCGATTGACGCAAAAAGTTTCATACTAATTATGAAACACCTAAGCCTGGGTGCGATGCGCTCAAATTGCCAGGCCAAAATGCGTCAATGTTCTTTCAATTGGAATATTATGGTTCGGCTGGAAATGATTTTTGAATGGAAAATAAATTGTAACAATCTTTGCAACTTAATTTTCAACGTAACTTCAATGGGATGCTGCACAACATTGTACAATTTTTGATGTCCACATGATGACTGAACGACACTGACCGTTTTAAAATGAATATCGAATTTGAATACAAACACTGAATACAAGAAGTTTGTATGTATACAAGTGACTATAAATTAATATGAAGAGAAACATTTGAATTCGATGAAATTTTCATCATATTCTATTTTTATTATTTATTTTGGAAGAGTTTGCCTACACTGGGAAACTGATATCAAAGAAATCTTGGATCGTAATTTTTTTATATTGTAATGAAATAAACGAAAAATAAAAATTTTTTGATTAAAAATCAATAATGTGATTGTAAATTAATTTTATGAGAAGATCGCGATTTTCTTAGTTATTTTACACATTCCTAACTAAAAACACTGGATTTTCATAATTAAACATTGACGAATAATGATTTCTAGTTTTTGATGTGGAATTATGTTTTATTTTGCTACGAATTCTCCCATTATTGCAGAATCTTCTCAGTTTTTTGAAAAATAACACTTATTTTAATTTCGATAAACAAAACCCCTAACTCCATGGCAGCAGACAAAACCGGAAGTTACTGACATTACAGATTTGTTTAATATTAGTAGACAATCAGATTGCAAATTAATTCAAAGAAAACAGCGCAATTTATTCAGTTTTCTTAAACATTCCTAATTAAAAAAAAATGTTTTATTATATATTGTTCAATATTAATGGGACCGAATGTTTGAGGTGGATGCTGAGTTTGTCTTATTTTTCGTTCACATTGCGTATCAAAAAATTTTACAATGTTGTGCTAAATAATCTCCCACGATTCTGGAATTGCGGTCTTCTCTTCTTTTTAGATTGCAATAATAATCGCAATTTTTATTAACAAAATCCCTAACTCCGTGGTAGCAGACTTTATACATCCTCTTAACATAGTGAAACATCAATTAGTGTTTCAAACTAAAACCCCTATTTTTGCAATGATATAAGTGAATAGTCATCAACTTATTGCAAAAAGTCAAAATTTTCATTCACTTTGAGTGAATATTACAATGGAATTTTCATTTTTTGTTTTTGAGTGAACGACATTTTACTCATAAAGAGATTTGGAGGAGAAATAAAATTGGGAGGAGTTGGGGGGACCACCTACATATTCATCTCGCGGGGGTAAAAAAGAAAAAAAAGGAAGGGGCCGTGCGAGCGAAGAATTCCGAGTTTGTGATAATTGGTATCGTCGCGGAATGCGCGCTCACGACCGGTTAGGGGCTCGCGGCGGGTGTCACGCAAACGCGACCACGCATTATCGCACCTTATCCGGCCGTCTCATAATTGCGCTTCGCGACGAATTTGTAGCGCATTAGCTACCGGCGACGTTTCCTCGCCTTTTCCACGTTTCTTTCCTGCCTGGAACGCGCCATGTTTGCCCAGCCGACCTGTCAGACTAGTTCCGCGAAAACCCCTAACGAGCCGCCGCACGAAAATATATGGACATCCAATGAATCCGATTCATCCTGTCCTATTTGGCCAAAGCGTTTAGCTAATGCTAGATCATTATTTCAGCAACGGTTTTGTCTTTACTCCAACTTTTTCTACCCTTCTCGTGCCTACCAAATAATGTATCTCCCGAGACCAGAATCAGTCCCTGGTTTGAGAGATATAAAACTCCGTATTTACTCTTTATTTGATTGTCATTTGAACAAAAATTACAATGAACAAAACTTGTAAAGACTTGTCACAGACAATGAATAATATAATTAAAACTTAAGCAACGTTCGAGAGATTGTTAGAACAAAATTAATAACACATTATGGAATGTATAGCAGGCGGTATTGATTTGAGAGATGGGAAATCGAGGTGCCTTGCAGTGACCCTGATTTGAAATAGGAATATCGGGCATGGTTTATTAGATTTTGTTTTGACAATTGGGAATGATTTTTATTCCTTTGTGGAATTCAAATGGAACTTGAAGATTTAATTGCGTGGCTATCCTTTTAATTTTGTTGCATCAAATTTATTTGAGAGTTGCAATTATACCAACTTGTCACAATCACCCTAAATGCCCCTATGTTCCGTAAAAGGACATATAATTGCCATGTTATTTCAAGCATTTTCTAAACGACTTTACTTCTTTGAATATCAGAGGAAAGAGGGCAGATGTTTCTTCCGGCAAATAACAT